>BQNB010005878.1:29094-100082 GCA_026074375.1 Tanacetum coccineum | reverse complement strand
TGTGTTAAATTAGTCTTGTTCCTTTCTTAATTTCTTGGAGAGTTGCTAACTCAATTAGCTATCTATCTTTAGGAGATTGACATCCTCTAATTGGTCCCTATCAGACAATATCCATCAAGATGCTTGATGGGGACAACTAATGCCACGTGAAGTTTTAGGAAGAAGTTATAAAAAGTGTATGAGTAATGTTTTGTTATTTGTAGCAATGTTACATTCTTAATATAGCCAAATCTTCATGATGATGTTGATTCTCTGTGGTTATATGCTTAAGGGTTATCGTTTGTTGGTGTTGGTATCTTGGCTTGGTATCCTCACTTAGTTTGAGGCTACAACCGATACCAATGTTGGCTTTAGTTTTTACGCTAGCATACGAGAACCGCTGTAAGTTTATATCATGTATAGTGTGCTTTGGTGCTGGAATATTATGGTATGTATTTATGGTCGATGAGATTTCTGTTTTAGGTTAGACTTATGCAAATCGTGGTTAGCCTATGCACTTACTTTTTTATGTGTACGACTATAGGTCCACATGTAGTGCGTTTATCACTAATGTTGTCTTAGTTTTTATGATAGCAGATATCAGCAGTTGTAAGTTTGTATTTATGATCCGGACGTGTACCTTATTTTTGGCGATGATGTAGATGTTTGCATTATATTTGTTAAAATGTCGTTGCCCATGTTTGTCTTTTGGTTAGGTAACCACTACGTTTTGCGGTTGCAGTCGTAGATCATGTTTGGTAATGGTGTTTGATGATTGGTTTTTACGTTAGATTTGTTAAAATAATGTTGCTCATGTTTGTCTTTCAGCGAGGTAACCACAACATTCTGTGGTTGCATACATGGACTATGTATGGTAATGGCATTTGTTGCTTGCAGACATGAGCCACAATTTCCAAAAAATTAGGATATCTTGGTTTCGTATCTTCACCCTATTTGAGACTAATGTTGCCTTCAGTTTTTATTCATTTGACGGCTAAAACGTCGATGTTTTATTTGTTGGGGGCCCGATACGATGCCATTTTAGTTTACTGGATTCCTGGTGTTTTAATGGGCTGATTTGTTCGCCGAAAATTCTTCGGGCCTTTTTTTATATATTGGTTTATATCTACTCACATACACTCATTTCCTGAAGTGTATCAACTCTATGTTTCTTCCTTCGTGATCATCTTCTTACCCAGGTTTTTACGCTTCTCTTTCTGTCTTTTCATAATAGTTATGGTATGCGTGTTGGTGTTTTTTGATATTTCAAGTTGCTTATGATGTTCCTTTTTTGTGTTTTCGTAATGGCATGTGCCTTATTTGTTTCTTACGGATGTTAGTTGTTGTTTAGGTTCTACTCACACAGACTCATTTCTTAAAGTATCTCGAATCCACGTTTCTTTTTTTGCTATCATCTTCTTGATTAGGTTTTTATGCTTTTCTTTGAAAGGTTCGATTGATTGTGAATGTAGTGTGTAATACAATTCCGACGATGATGATTGGCGTCTGCGTTGTATTTCTTAAAATGTCGTTGCCCGTGTTTGTCTTTTGACGAGATAACCACTATGTTCTGTAGTTGCATCCATGGACCACGTTTGGTGATGGTTGTTGTTGCTTGCAGACCTGAGCCACAATTTCCAAAAAAATAGATGTTTTTGTTACCCAATATTCAGTTACTTGGTTTTTTTTCCTTTTGCCCTTTATTGTTGCAACCACGATCTTCATTTCAGGCTATTTTGAGTTTGCAAACCTAAGACTTTTTAGTTTTCCTCCACGACTTGGACTTAATTAGTGGCTGAGAAAGTCTTTTTTGTAGGCGCAATAAATAACTAAATGAGCTCTTTTCTTCAATTGCTCAATCAATGAGCATTCTCCATATTATACCTTGAAGAGTAAGTATGGGATAAACAACGATGTACAGATTGTAGCTCTACGATAGTTTCATCAACTACAGTACAATGTTTTGCTCTAGTAAGTTACTAAAATTGCTATATATTCTTTACGTACGTAATTTTTTTAGGTTATGATGAATCACTAAAGACGTCTTCTTGTTGGTTTAGCCATCTACGACGCGTTTGATTTCTGAGCCTGTCTGTGCACGGAATTGCATGTTTTTTTCGTTCACGATATTTGATTATCAGCCTTTGCACTCAGCGATGTCAGTGTGCAAAGAGTGAGGAAAATAGATATTCAGTTGTATAAGTGAAATGCAATGCGCGGTTCATTTGTAGTCATGCATTTCGCATACATAACTTGTACTCTATGTGTCCTATTCTTTTCACACTAACATCGTTGGGTATATTGTCATCATTATCCTAAACATATGAACGTCCAATTTCATAGGTTTATAGTCATGGTTGGAGAAACCAGTAATCTAAATGATTCTGAAAATAAGTCAACCACTATTTCACCGTATTCCAGAAAACTCAGTTATGTGTATGTTTACATTACTTGATCGTATATTAAAAGAACCTTCCTTAGACCTTGTTGTTGTACAGCGATTGCCGTCTCGTAAAGTCTATTTTCAATGAGCAGCTATGCGTTCATATGATAAGGCAGCAACGGTAAGCTTCAGCAACGGATATCTTGAATCATCTTGCTCAGATTCAGGTTGTTCTCATGCCGCTTGATTATTTGAACGCAGAAATGGTCGTTGGAAACTACAAATGTGTTACCACTACCGTTACTTTAAACCGCGCCTGAATCATCATATTTGCGCAATGTCTGTTTTCAATGAGCAACTCCACGTTCAATTGATCAATCAACAATGGCGAAATTTAGCAACTGAAATCGAGAATTATGTTGTTGAAATACAAGTTATTTTCGCGCTGGCTGATTATTTAAGTGCGGAAGTGGCCGTTGGAGAGTACCAACGTGTAGTTATTCCTAAGAGTATGTATACATGGATTATCCAATCCCAGTCAATGATGACATTTGCTATTGGCCGCGCGTCGGTTTAAAGTGTGTTAAAAATGACGAGGCACCCACATTATACACATGGTTGCAGGCGTGTTGGCTACTTGTATACAGCATTGTCCGTTTTAGTCTGAGCCTTAAAACTTAGTGCTTTTTGCATTCTACTCGGGTATTACAAATGGATTTCATAGAAATATGACATACTTTGATGAACAGGCTCCTCACGACCTGAAGCAAATTATTCGGGAAATGTATGCAAGCACATTACATTTACTTTTTTGCCTTTTTTTTGTTGAGTATTGTTCCAACAAACGATGATACCCTAAAACTGTAACTTTTCCCTTTTCTTATACTACTAGGTCACACATTCACACTATTTTTTGTATGTTGCACATGTAGGATCAGTTGTTCCAATCAACTCAGACCATTGAACAAAAAACCCGTTAAATGCTTTCAGTTGATTGCATCAGCTGGTCCTATAAAAGCCGCATGCAAGAATTTAGGTTGTCCGTGTGCGTGCCCTTCTACAGGTTTTTTGTTCTCTCAAATGGGTCAGGCGTATTCAGAAGCGGTCATTTTGATAGGGGTTTTGCGACTCTCACGCATTCTCGGTTAGTAGAAAAAACGACTTAAAACCATGTGCGTGTGAGAGTGGCAAAACCCTTATCGAACTGCCATCATCCCAGAAACCGCTTTCACACGCAAAACTTTTGTAGTTAGCTTCTTTTGAATATCAATACGGTATGCTCTATGGTTTTTTTTGTTCCTCTTTTTAGGTTTATAGTTACGTAGAATATAGACACATTACAATTGTTGACAAATGTAACCTTTGCCCTTTTTGTGTTCTGAATATTCCATTTATAGTCCTTTGACTATTTGACTTTGGTCAGTTTATTCAGATTTGTACTGTGTTGACGGTGGTGATTTTTATGAGATATGTGATGATTTGAGGTATATTGTGATTAATAATCCCTTTTGGAATGTATTATTGTGTTATGTGTATTCCGGGTGGTTTGACCCGTAAATTTTGAGAAATGCCGAAAATCGAGTCTGACACGTCCGTTAATGTCCAAATTGAGTTTTGAAGAGTGTAAAGTAAAAATATGTCATGTGAATACTATAGGTTAATGGAAAAGTATTTTTAAAGTGAATAAAAATGCTAATTAACTTTGGGGTAAATTTTACGGTTGAGTTTTACGAGCATTTAAGTGATCCCGACACGAAAAGAAAGGCCCGAGACTCCCTGGGATCCCTTGACCGGTCATAGCAAGAGAAGGTAACAAAATGGCTAAATTTTAGCAAGTATGTCCCAAGGTGTGTACACTTATATTCCTTTTCACCTCATTTCCACTCATTCTTATCATTTTCAAAAAAATCAAAAACACACACACTTTATATTCGGCCGAACTCAACACAAACAAGAAACACATAAATTTTTGATGATTGATCAAGAAAACATGAAGACATAAATATTTGGGGTTAATTCTAGTGTTTGGTTATTCATTTAAACAACGTTTGGGTTGTCCGGTTCGTGTCAAAATCTAAAAATTTGAAGATTTTCTTATAAGTTTTCAAATTTAAATTTCGTTTATCCTTTTGGGTTTATTTTGATGCATAGATGTTAGTTGTACAAGTTGATCGTTGTGAAAATCGGTTTTCAGAAACGAAACGGATGATTTAAGGGGTGTTTGGTTCATGAATAGTAAAAAGGAAAAAGGGGAATTTTGTAGTTTTGATGTTGTGGTCGTGATGGTTGAATAATATATGTTGCTAGATAGCTTATTTTTGATAATAGCTTGTATAGCTTATTGCGGGCTTATTTTTAAGCATTTATTGGCTTATTTTGAGCTTATGGCTCACGGCTTGTTTGGTAATCACAAGGGAAGTGATTTTTGATTATTTTGTGTTATAGCGTATGTTTGTGGACTATTTTTAAAGGCTTTTGCTAGTAACCAAATGCGATAGGTAGCTTATTAGATTATCTTAAAACTTAATATACGTATTTTGGAGTTTAAGGACTCACGGCCCAATAAGCCCATTTGAGCCGCGGCTTAATGGAGGGGCTTATTGTGATCCGGATTATTTCTACATATAAGTATATACTTATATATGTAAATGGACTTTGGTTTTGGACTTGGATTGTATTTTGGACTTATAAATGTCCTAATGGACCCTTGTTGGGCCAATAAGCGATATTTGGTCATTATAAGAGTTTTGACGGACTTTTTGAAAGCGAAATGTATTTACGAAGTGATATTGATCGTTATTTCGAGAAAAACGTTTTAGTAGACGTTAAAGATTGAGATTTTAGAATTTTGTCGAAAAGTGTCGACTTTGTGAAGAATTGTTGAAAATAAGGTTTGAAACCTTAGAAAACGTTGTATAAATGTACGAGTCATGTCAAAATTTCGTAAAAAGTTTATACTTAGAAATTTTCTTAAAAACATGATTTTTGATTTTTTTTAAATAATAAAATAATATTTTATTATTTTATTTATTTAATAAATTCACTAAAAGACGAAAAATACATTTTTCCTTGAAACTTCTTTAAAGTGTTTATTATGGGTAAGCGTTTCATTTTCAACCGTATAATGATTATTTTGAAGTGGCTAAGGTTTACCGAATGGACTTGTCGAGATATATTTATAATTAATAATTATAAATATTTATTATATTACTTATCTATTTACGTTAAATAGTATAAGTATGTATTATCAGAGAATGCGATTGATATGATTGTAGAACTAAGTCGTCAACCATCACACCACTAAAAACTGTTTTGGGTAATTGTACAACGCGTCTAAACTCTATGCATCAAACGTAAAGATTGTTTTGAAATTGGATGATTAAATTGGGACATTAACTGGACTAGGTCGTGTGCGGGCGTCGTTGCATTTGCTTGTGTGATTGAGATTGGGTAGCTAAAGACTTGCTTGAGGTGAGTTCTCGTAGTCCCACTTTTTACTGGTTTTCTGTTGGGGGAAAATGATACTCAAATGTGTTTTGAAATGTTTTGAATTGATCTGCGAAATGCGGTTTTGTTATTGGGACAAGTTATGTGCTTATGACTGCTATGTGAATATTATGTGATGCATGATTGTTTGGATCGGATGGGTACGCCTACCAAGTATTTGTGTGATTATTGGAGCGGATGGGTATGCCTACCCAGGTTTGTGTGTGGTCCTGCCCTAATTTTATTGCTCCAGCTGGTAGGCCCTTTAGGTGCGCAAGTGACATATGGTTATTGATTAGTTGTGATGCTAAGGTTGTTTGCATATATTCACTGTCATATAGCACTATTGTACACTGTTGAAGTATTGGCACAGCTTTTGGGTTTAAGGTCAAACCTACGAGCTCACCAACATTATTGTTGACGTTTTCGAGTATCATTTTTAGGTGAAGTGAAAGAGGAATAGTTTGGTGATTGATAGCAGACTTAGAAGTATCCCGAGTGGAATTTCGTTTGAAGTCTTGCTTGCTTGTTATTTTGATTATAGTTTTGGATGTTATGGAATAAGTTTGGATTTTGGTCCCCTGTGAGGGCATTGGAATAATTGTAAGCGATTGTGTATTTTAGTTGCGATTGGGACATCACTTGAGTTTGTTCAAGGTTGATGGTCTTCATAGCACTTAGAGTTTATGCAATGTAGTTTTCTCTATTTTGTACCTTGTTATGAATGATCTTTTATTTTAGTTCTTCCGAGTTTTCTGCCCATTGTCGGGGTGTGACAGATTGGTATCAGAGCCAGGTTATAGAGAACTAGGTGGATTGGCCTAGACTATAACCTAAGATCCGTCATTTAGTCGCGTATAGGATCCATGTGCGCGGTGTTCTGCTTTTGTGTGCCTTTGTGTGTTCATGGTTTGGTGCCTTAGTTATGTCAATCATTGAAATGGGTGGGCTCAATATTGAATATGAATGGGAAAGGATGCGAATATAAGTACGGTGGCCAATGTAATTATAAGTGTATCACAACTCACTCATACTTGGTATTGTTGTTCTCACAAATCGATGTTGACACTGTAAGGTGGTGCTGCGTGTATATTTGGTTTTATATAGTAAGATATTATGTATATATGTGCGAGTCTCCCCACTTGCCTAACGTTTCCTATGTTCACCCTCGTATAGATAATGCCGCCAAGGATGAGAACCCGAAGTGCTGGCCGGCCTGCTGCCGAATCACTAGGAAGGGGAACAGGTGAACGGGTTGGTAGTGGTGGAAGGGGTATAAGACCTAGGGAAGGTAATGATGAGCGTGTTGATGAATTGAATGGTCAAGGAAATGACCAGGGTATGGGAGCTAATGGGGGCGTAGAGGGAGTCAATGGGAATGTAGAGAGAGCCAATGGGGGTGCACCCGACTTCTCAACGATCATTGCCCAACAATTACAGAACCTTTTACCCGCCATGTTGGCTCAGGTTAGTAACCGAGGAAATATTGGAAATCAAAATGGTAATGTGGTTAATGAGAACGTTTAGGAAAACGTGGTGAATGTGTTAGTAAATGGCAACTGGGTAGGTTGTTCATATAAGGAGTTCTTAGCTTGTAACCCTCAAGAATATGATGGTAAGGGAGGTGTTGTAGTTCTTACTCGTTGGATTGAGAAAATGGAATTTGTGCATGATATGAGTGGTTGTAGTATTGACCAAAAAGTGAAATACACTGCTGGTTCATTTGTGGGTAAGGCTTTAATGTGGTGGAACTCTCAGATCCGCGCGCTAAGCCGGGAAGTTGTTGTTAGTATGTCATGGAATGACTTTAAGTTTATGATGATACAAGAGTTTTGTCCTAGTCATGAGATGCAAAAGTTGGAATCTAAGTTGTGGAATCACGCCATGGTCAGGGCTGGCCATGCTGCGTATACTGATAGGTTTCATGAGTTGGCTAGGTTAGTTCCACATTTGGTAACTCCTGAGAGTAGGATGATTGAGAGGTATGTGTATGGCCTTGCTCCATAAATCCAAGGGATGGTGGCAGCAACGGAGCCAAAGACTATGCAGAAGGTAGTGCATATTTCTGGTGCACTAACCAATGAGGCTGTGAGAAATGGATCAATTAAGAAGGTTGAGAAAAGAGGAAATGTAGGGGAACCTAGCAAGGATAGGAGTGAAAGGGATGATAATAAGAGGACTAGGACTGGGAATGTTTTTGCTACCACTGTAAACCCTGTAGGAAGAAAGAATACAGGTACTTGGCCAAAGTGTACCACCTGCAACTCCTACCATGTACCCGATGGACCTTGTCGCACATGCTTCAACTGTAACCGCCCGGGACATTTGGTAAGGGATTGTAGAGGTGTGCCGAGGAATGTGAATCCTATCAATGATAGAAACCTAACTGTTAGGGCATGTTATGAGTGTGGGAGTACCGACCATATCAGGTCAACTTGTCCTTGATTGAATAGGGCACAAGGCCCGAAAGAAAATCGTCCAAATCAAGTTGCTACTAATAACGGGGGTCAGGGTCGTGGAAACCAAGGTAACCAGGCTAGGGGTAGGGCATTCATGTTGGGAGCAGAGGAAGCTCGCCAGGATCCGAACATTCTGACGGGTACGTTTACTTTGAATAATCATTTTGCCACTACCTTATTTGACTCTGGTGCCGACTATAGTTTTGTTTTTACTACTTTTGTACCTCTATTAGGCTAGTAGAGATTGATAAAGTTATTAAGGGTTGCAAACTGGAAATCGAGGGTCATGTCTTTGACATCGATTTGATACCTTTTGGACATGGGAGTTTTGACGTGATTATAGGTATTGACTAGTTGTCTAACTATAAGGCTAAAATAATTTGTCATGCGAAGGTAGTAAGGATACCACTACCGGATGGCAAGGTACTTAGAGTAGTAGGAGAGAGATTGGAAGAGAAAGCGAGATTGTTGATGAGTGCTAAGGCTAGTGATAAGAAACAAGAAGAGATTGTTGTGGTAAGAAATTTTCCTAAGGTATTCCCGGATGACCTATCTGGATTACCACCTGTTCGGAAAATTGAGTTTCGGATTAAGTTAATCCCTGGAGCAACACCGGTAGCAAAGTCTCCTTATCGTTTGACACCTTCTGAATTGGAGGAGTTGTCGGGACAACTCAAGGAACTCCAAGACAAGGGTTTCATTCGAACAAGCTCATCACCTTGGGGAGCGCCGGTATTGTTCGTTAAGAAAAAGGATGGCTCTTTTAGGATGTGAATTAATTATAGAGAATTGAACAGGTTGACTATTAAGAATCGTTATCCGCTTCCTAGAATTGATGATCTATTTGATCAACTGCAAGGGTCGCAGTTTTTCTCGAAGATAGATCTTAGGTCTGGATACCATCAGCTGAGAGTGCACGAGGATGACATACCAAAGACTGCGTTTAAGACTCGTTATGGACATTTCGAGTTCACTGTAATACCCTTTGGTCTGACTAATGCACCAGCAATATTTATGGATTTGATAAATAGAGTTTGTAGGCCGTATCTTGATAAGTTTGTAATAGTGTTTATAGACGATATATTAATCTACTCTAAGACTCAAGAGGAGCATGTAGAACATTTAAGGTTAGTCTTGGAACTGCTCAAAAAGGAGAAACTGTATGCTAAGTTTTCTAAGTGTGAATTCTGGCTAAGAGAAGTGCAGTTTCTTGGGCATGTGATAAATGATAATGGAATTCATGTGGACCCTAGTAAGATTGAAGTTGTTAAGAATTGGAAAGCCCCTAGAACTCCTACTAAGGTTCGTTCATTCTTAGGATTGGTTGGGTATTACAGTAGGTTCATTGAGGACTTTTCTAAGATAGCTAAGTCTCTTACTATCTTGACTCAGAAGGGGAACGAAGATTTAGGGTTGGGGAAGCATTTGAACAGATAAAGGGAAGCGGGTAAGATGTTATTAACAGTTAAGAAGTAGTTGGGAGGGGAGGTGTGGGAGAGTGTAAGTTGGATGGTGTATTGAGTGTTGTGAGTTGAGAGGTAGTGAGGTAGATTTGTGTTTAGGGATGGGGGGTGTTATGTTGGGATGTTATTGAGGTTTGTTTGGTTTGAAAGGGAGTATAGCGCAAATCGGTATTGTAGGGGGAGGTTGTGGTGGAGAAGGGGTTGTTATAACAGGGGGGTAGGGAGTATGGTTGGGTGTGAAGTGAGGATGAATGGTAGTAATAATGTGTTGTATTGTATAAGTTTGGGTAGAGGGGGGGAGGTGGGGTATAGGTTTGAGGTGTAGGTGAGGGTGGTAATTTGTGGGGATGAGTTAGTGATGTTGTGAGGATATGGAGGTGGAGGAGTCTATTTTCTTTTTTTTTTTTTTTATTTAGTTTTATTTTTGTTGTGGATAATTAGGAACAGGTGTTTGGGGTGGGTGTAGTGTTTGGATGGTAAGAAGAGTGAGTTATTAGGGGGGAGGTGAAACTGTTAGTAGTTGTTAGTGTTTAGTTTGTGGATAGTGTTGTTTATGAGACTGGAGTGGTGATTTTTGTATGAAATTTTATAGGTATATCCACACAGGGATTTTGGGTGGTTGGTTGTTTTATTGTTTTGGTTAGGGTTAGTAGTGATTGTGGTTAAGGTGTGGGTGTTAAAGGTGTTTGTTGAAGATGTGGATTGGTAGAGTGTATAAATTACATTCATTGGGTTGTGGTGTTGTGTGTAAGTTGGTTTTTTGTGTGAGTGTGGGTGTCTTGGGGGTAGGGGGTTGGTTAGTATGATTTGAATAGGTAGAGAATGTTTAAGTATGGAGGTGGTTTTTTGTGTAGTGGTGGGAGGGGTAGTAGGAAGGTTAGTGTGGGATGTTATTGAGGAATGGTGGTAAGTTGGTAGTTGAGAGGTGAAGAGTAAGTGATATTGGTGTTTGTTTGGGGTTGGTTTGGGTTTGTGTGTTGGAGTTAGGGGGATGAGATGTGATTTACATAGTGAAAAGGTAAGATTGAGAGGTTCAAGAGTTTGTTGAGTGTTAAATGGGTAGTGGAAGGTGGTAAATATATGGTATTTTAGTAGTGACATAGGGTTGTATGAGAGGTAAAGGAGGAAGTGGAGGATGTTGGTGTGGGTGGGGGATGAGGCGGGGGTGGGAGGTTGTTATTGTTGGTGAATGGACACTGTGTGTGTGAGAAGGTGATGGGTGGTGTTGGGAGGGGAATTGTGGGAGTGAGGTGGTTGGGGATGGGTGTGTATTGGTGGGATTTTAGTAGTTTTGAGAAGATTGTTTGTGTATGATAGGGAGAGTGTATATTTAGATTGGTGAGGTTGTTGATGTGTTAAGAGTTGGGTGGTTTTGTGCATGGGAGGGATGAAATGGGTAAGGGGTTTGGGGGTAAGGGGTGTGTTTTTGGTAATCTAGTGGGGGAGGATATCAAGAGTATTGGAGTTGGTGAACTGTTGACGATCGGTGTGTTTGAAGAGTTTGGATGGTTGTGATGGTAATAGTATATGGAGTAAATGTGTATGGGGGCGGACTAACTCTGCAAGAGCCTGAGACAGTGATGAGTGGGGAGTGCTAAGGGTAAAATTTGTGAAGAACATGTGGAATATTTTGGTAAGTGGTTGAAGAAGTTGACACGTAGTAGGATGTACAAGCGAACAAGGGGAGGTGAATTCGAATGCGCCCTGAATCACATGCAACGGAAGAGTAGATAGATGAAGTACCGCATTTGTTGGGGAGTTATAGTTGAATTTCGAGACAAATTCTTTTAAAGGGGAATATGTAACCTTTGAGCCCTTTTTGGTTATGAATAGTTCATGCATATAGCCTTGGACGATTGACTTGGTCAGTTGTTATTCAGATTTCGAATGTGGGGGGTGAGGGGGGGGTTGTTGGGATGGGTGTGAGGGGTTTGGTGGGTTGGGTGGTATGAATACGGGGTGTTTGGGAGGTTGGTCTAGTTGTATTGAACGGGGACGTTCAAACACGGGTATGTTGAGAAAGCCATAAATCGAGTGCCGAACACTATTATGTCCAACTGAGTCTTGAAAGGGTTTAAATGAAAATATGTCATGTGAAACGACGAGGTTACATGGAAAATATTTTAAAAGTGAATAGAAACTGCTAAGTAACTTTAGGTAAATTTTACGGCGAGTTTACAGTATTCTAAGGGATGCCCGACACGAAAAGAAAGGCACCCCATGGGATTACCATGCCGGTCAAATGGTCAAGATGGAACAGGGAGGCTTAATTTTACTAACATGTCTAAAGTGGTACATAATTATAGTTTTCCTTCATCCTAATCCTTATCATTTTCATTAAAAAAACACTCAAACGGGCGAAGTATTAATAGGTTTCAGAATTAACTATCAAATACAAAAGAAATACCTCCATAGGCCCAACAAATCAGGTAAAAATAAAAATATGGTAAATAAACTATAATAAGAGTCAAATACAGCGACATAATTAGAAAGTAATCAAAACTACCAGCACCCATAAAATCCTCCACTCTCAACACTAAAATCCCACCACACACACTTCCAGACCACTACACCAACCCACTATTGGATAACATCCATCCAAAAATCTACCTTCTAAAGGGTGGGCACACTTTGTGTGTGCTTGTGGTTCGTCCGCCCCTCACTAACAACAAAAATCTATAAATTTTCCAACTTTGATCGAGAACGTGATATTTCGGTTTGATACGAGTGTTTGGGTATTCATTTAAACAATGTTTGGGTTGTTCGGTTCGTGTCGAAATATACATTTTTGAAGATTTTCTGGTAAGTTTTCAAATTTAATTTTCGTTTGTCCTTATGGGTTTATTTTGATGCATAGATATTAGTTGTACAAGTTGATCGTTGTGAAAATTGATTTTTGGAAGCGAAACAAAAGAAAAAAAGACGTGTTCGGTTCGTGTTTGGTAAAAAGAAAAAAGGGTTTTTTGTAGTTTTGATGTTGTGGTCGTGATGGTTGAATTATATATGATGCTAGAAGGCTTATTTTTTAAGTAGCTTGTATGGCTTATTCAGCTTATTTTTAAGCTATTTCTGGCTTAATTGGACTTATATGCCACGAATAGAATTTCCACAAAATCACTTAGAACATGATTTTTGATTATTTTTGTATTATGGCGATTTGGTGGATTAATTTTGAGAGCTTATGAGTAACCAAATGCGATACTAGCTTATTACTTATTTTCAAGCTTAATCAACTATTTTGAAGTTTATAGACTCACGGCCCAATAAGTCTATTTAAGCCTCGGCTTAATGGGAGGGCCTTGTTAAGGTCCAATTATTTTTCTACCTATAAGTTATATACTTATATATGTCAATAGGACGCTTGGTTTTGACTTAGATTGTAATTTGGACTTATTAATGTCCTAATGAACCATTGTTGGTCCTAAACCCAACAAGCAAAAACAAATAATTTTAGTAGTTATGAAAGTTTTGAGACGACTTTTGAAAGTGAAAAAGGTAATTGACGAAGTGATATTGAATGGTATTTTAGGAAAAACGTGTTAGTAAATGATGAAGATTGAGATTTTAGAATTTTGTCGAAAAGTGTCGAATTTGTGAAAAATTGTTGAAAACAAGGTTTGAAACCTTGGAAAACGTTGTATAAACGTACGGGTCATGTTCGAAATTTCGTAAAAAGTTTATACTTAGAAATTTTCTTATAAACATTATTTTTGAGTTTTAAATAATAAAAGAATATATAAAATATTTTTTTTATTTAAATAAAATAAATTCACTAAAAGACGATAAATATATTTTTTCTCGAAACTTCTCTAATGTGTTTATTATGAGTAAACGTTTTATTTTCAACCGAATAATGATTATTTTGAAGTGTCTAAGGGTTACCGAATGGTCTTGTCGAAATATATTTATAATTATTAATTATAAATATTTATTTATATTACTTATCTATTTTCTCTAAATAGTATAAGTATGTATTATCGGGGAATGAGATTGATATGATTGTGGAGTTAAGTCGTCAACCATCACACCACTAAACTGTTTTGGGTTATTGTACAACGCGTCTAAAACACTATGCATCAAACGTAAAGATTGTTTTGGAATTGGATGATTAACTGTGACATTAACTGGACTAGGTCGTGTGCGGGCGTCGTTGAATTTGCTTGTGTTATTGAGATTGGGTTGCTAAAGACTTGCTTGAGGTGAGTTCTCGTAGCCCCACTTTTACTGGTTTTTCTGTTGGGGGAAAATGATACTCAAATGTGTTTTGAAATGTTTTGAATTAATCTGTGCGAAATGTGGTTTTGTTTTTGGGACAAGTTATGTGCTTATGACTGTTATGTGAATATTATGTGTTGATTTACTTGCATGTACTGTGTTTGGCATGGCAAGGTTCTGTGTGGTACTTGCATGTGTTGTGTTTGACATGCAAGGTTCTGTGTGGTACTTGCATGTGCTATTATTGGATGTTGAGATATGACTAGCGGGGATGCTATGTCTTGGATTGTTAGCATATATTCATTGTCATATAGCACTATTGTCCACTGTTGAAATATTGGCACAACTTTTGGGTTTAAGGTCAAACCTACGAGCTCACCAACATTATTGTTGACGTTTTCGAGTATCATTTTCAGGTGAAGTGAAAGAAGAGTATTTTAGAGATTATGATATTAGACTTAGAAGTATCCCGTGTGGATTTTCATTTGAAGTCTTGCTTGCTAGTTGTTTGAATCTGGTATTTAGATGTTTTGGATTAAGTTTGGATAATGGTCCCCTATGTGGGCAGTTGAATAAGTGTAAGAGATTGTGGATTTTAGTAGTGATTTGGGACATCACTTGAGTTTGTTCAACGTTGATGGTCTTCATAGCACTTGGAGTTTATGCAATGTAGTTTTCTATATTTTTGTATCTTGTGTTATGATTGATCATTATGTTGCATTCTCGAGTTTCCGCCATTGTCGGGGTGTGACAGGTGTCGATCACTAAGAGCGAGGAACACTTTCAATTTATTAATACTTTGGTTTTTCTAATCTAAGTTAGTCTAATCTATGCTAAACCGATGCTAACCCTATGTTAATTCCTAAATCTAATGAATAAGGGGAGTTTTCAGCCTAAGAGACTGGCACAGGTTTTACCCAATTACTGCTTAACGGCTCTTTATATACTAGTAGTTCACTGTCCGAGTCCTTACCAATTGAATAAGAACGTACTCGTTGATACCGAGGTCACCTTATGGCTCAACTAAGCTCACTAAACTAAAGGCAAGGATAGGTCAATATTTGTGATCCTATGATTCTAGATATATAAATTGCAATATGGAGAGCTATCCTGGATTCTTAGGCTACGCCCAAACAACACCAAAGTTGCAGCGCATTAAATATGTAGGACTAGACCCAGTTGAATGATATGTCACATACTCAAGCACGTAAACAACTATATTGATAAACATAAACAAGCAATTCAATGATAAATTAAGAAATCGAGATAAACAAACCAAACATTAAGATCTTCGTACTAATGGCTAATACCCAAAGGTATTAGCCTTCAAACGTCATAATTAATACAAAAGTAATGATTTAGCCAAGGTAAACTAACCGAGTTAACGAATGATACCAAAAACTGAATGATTACGAAAGTATAAGAAATTACACGTTGTCTCCTATGGAATTAATCATGTTGCTCGACCTCTTCTGCTCTTTTTCTCCTCTGAAAATCGACTTTTATGGTTTAGGTATCGAGAATATGATTTAGCACACCTAAAACTCGTTTTTGATTTTTCTATTTATAGGGTATGGAATATGGTCGATACGGCGTATCCAAAGTCTTAGATACGGCGTATCGGGGGTTTCTTGGAGTAGGGACCACGTTTGATATCTTCCAGAATATTTTATTTCCATATAGCTTGAATACGCCGTATTGCCTTCTTCTGGATACGGCGTATTGGATCTTGTTTCCTTCGTGGTCTTTGGTGAGTGCAGGCACATATACGTCGTATCTTCCTTGATGGATATGGCGTATTGGTTATCAGAACAATAATCTTCAAATATCTTCGTTTAAGCTCCAGGATGCGTGCCTTTTAGTTAATCTTCACCAAGTACTCCATAATTACTGCATTTCTTAAATACAAACGATTAAGTAACAATTCTTTGCAATAATTATACAAAATGGGTTAATTACATGGGATAAATGATGCTATAAAATAGACGTTATTTGATGTCATCAAATATCCCTCCACTTGAATCCTACTTGTCCTCAAGTATCCTTTAGAAGTTTATAAAAATGTATCCCTAAGGATTTTTCCGTTTAAGCATTTATTTGATCTATTACAAGTACACAACCAAACACCTCATGAAATAGGAAGATGAAAACACTCAAATCACTCAACTAATCTATGTGGTAACATGTAACTAATTCGCTCAATTGCTTGGTCGTGACGAGTATTTTATCATAGGCTTGGAAAAGATACACATCTCCACCACTATAGCTAAGGAGTAACAAGTTTATAAAGGTAAAATGGGTTTTTATTATAAGGCTTAGGGTTGATCATTCTATAATCTTTCACCAAAAGTACCACACCAACAAGGCAACTGAAGCACACATACATGGCCGTAACGACAGAATAGACATACATGCTCGTACACATCCTCATTCACGTAAAACCCATCGCTAATGATTAGGAAAGGGAATTAAAGTGTTGTTAAACAAAAATTACGAAACAAATAGACTAGGTCCAAGATATAAGCTACTAGACACTTTTTTCTGACTATTTACCATGATAAAGACACAACTATTTACAGACGTCTTGATTATAGATCAAAAACAACAACCAAAGTTGGCGTTCCCATAATGGTCAACTTCCCAATCATCCCATACTTTACATACTTTTACAAAATAAGTGGCGATATCTACCACTTTATACAATACTCTACATCGTTGACTTATAAGACGTATCAACGACTAATCGATCCTTCATATAACTCCTTCGGTCTAAGATTTTGTGAAACGATTATCTTCAAACTTTCCTTCTCTTTTTTGTTGCGATTTTCTAATTTTTTTTGCTATACTATACTACGAAACTCGGTGTAATTTCGCCATCTTCACGATCATCATAACTCCGGATAATTCCTCCGGTAATTCTTCATTCTTCAGACGTTCCAATAATTGTGTTGGTATTAAAAATACATGAGTTTTGACTACTTTATACATTCCCATTTCAATGTGCAAATTTCTTCCCAACCGTACCAAAGATAGAAAATTGACACAAGACTCGGGAAATACTTACTTTACACTTTAAGCAACTAGCAACTGATAAATGGACATAATCTAACTAGGTAGGCTAAGGTGTAAAGGTGTAACGGAACAAATAGTTGGTGTTATTCCTAAAGGATTGGCTCTATTAGTTTTTCTAGGGGTATCTTACTCTTAAGATGAGAGTAAACAAAAGGGTTTATACGGATTTAACTAACCAGTGTAGTTAGTTAATAAACAACATATAAAGGCTTTTTGGGTGTAATCCTAAAAATTTACCAATTTAAACAAATTACTCCATCTAAATCCATAGTACTCATTATTGTGGTCTCGAATAGATATACCAAGCCAAGTTTTAAAGTCTACAACATCACCGGCACACTCATATTTTATGGAACTTGGGTAAACATTTAGAAACGGATAAGGTTAAACCCTCACAATATCTAACAAAGGTTATTGTGTGCGGGTTATGTATCAAGTAATTTCACAAAAGTATGCTTGAAAAGAATTTAAATTTAAGCATAATTTAAGCATTTTAGTGTGAAAAATAGGACAAGTATCATTCTAATTCCCATCCCCCCACTTGAATTATACAACGTCCTCGTTGTATAGATAAAACATTAAAAACAGGAATTTAAAAGAATTAGAATGAGAAACTCCCCTGATATTTTGCTTGGTAGATTCTCCAAGTTGAGTTTATGAGCAAGAACGTGTTGAACAGCCGTCTTGAAGTTTCAAGACTCCAACAATTCAAAATTTCCAGATCGTAGATTCTCCACCAACATTGTCGATTTCTTTTTTTTTCAGCGAGGTCTTGTGTAAAATATAGGAAAAACATGCAAAACCCTATCTTGGGTATCTACAGTTATTTTAAATAAGCTAAATAAAACTGTACAGGAAACTAATACGCCGTATGGTATGGAGCAGATACGCCGTATTAATTTCTAGGAAGGCAGACTCGATAAAAATAAATAACAATCCGGGTTGTCTCCCAGGAAGCACTTTTGTTTACAGCGAAGTCTTTAAGTTAGACTTTTTCTTCAGCTTTCACACTCTTGTAAACACTCTCTCTTCTCAATTCTGCTCTTGATTTGGATAGCGTGCTTGGTTTCGTAACATATTCACGAACTATGGTGCTGAACTTACTACCGGACTTGATTCTATCATGCATAAACAAGTCAAAATCATCATACCATAATATATATGCAAAAATAATGGAACCTGTTTTAAAGTTAGATACATCATGATATGAATAATAAATATACAGATAACAAAAACAAAAGATGAGGGATAAAGGGATCATGGGTCTGGCTGCTGCGGAGCTATGGTGGTGTTGGCCTCGCTAGTCCTATGTCTAGTGCGTCTCTGGTACTCTACTGGTGACTCTGAATAACTCGTTTAAGGCACATCGGCCCTGTCCATCAACCCCTGGAGCCTTTCCTCAGTAAGCAACCCAAAATGCTCAGCCAAACGAGCAACAAACTGACCTTCAGATATCATCGCCCCCTGCTTCCTCCCTGAAGCAAATAATCTCAAGTACCTAGCCAACAGATAAGGGACGTTGACTGAGCCAACGTCCATCCCTCTCAAATAAAATAAATATGTCATGGTCACCTTCTCAGGTGCCTGACTCCTCCCAACAATGCTACAGGCAATCAATCTGTGGCACAACCTCAGCATAAGATCCCTGATAAGAGTATAAGAGGGGGTGTGCCTAAAAAATCCCCTGTAGACGAGATCCTGATCCAGTAAGCACTCAGATCCCCTTTGTCAAGGATCCGTCTCGCACTCTCATCAAATATAAACCAAAACCAGCAGTCTGCATCTCCTCAGATGTGTGTAATCCTAAGGCCAAAATAAACTCTCTCCATTTCATACGCCTCTTAACTCCTCCTATCTGAAACTGTAAAGCTCTAGTCGTGTCCAAATCAAGTACTGCCTCTCCAAACCTAAACGTACAGAAGAACTCCAGAATAAGCTCGTGACCAATAGGCCCCTAATATCAAATAGCTGCCTCCAGGCTTGGATAGTAAACACACTCTGCCCCTGAGCATCCCTGTTCTCCATCACCATCCTAGTACTCAACCCCTCGGCCATAAAATCTAGTAATCCCCCAAGATCGAATACCTGAACCCTATGCACCTCTCTCCTGTATATCCTAGTCAACCTCGTCTCAAAATCTACTATATATGTATTAGTGTACTGTACTCCCTCATACCTAAGGTACTTTTTTTCTCTGATCTCTTAGTGGAAGAGCCATATCTGTAAAATCAACGAGATTAGCACAAAGTATATAAATTTTTAAACATTTTGTTCTGAGGGTGGATACGACGTTTCATAAATAGATACGCTGTATAAAGATCTGTCTATTCAATACGCCGTATGGATAGAAATCAATACGGCGTATGGGAATCAAAACGCAAGATCTTTATTAGATCTATACGTCGTATTCGTTTTACTGAATACGTCGTATTGAGGTTTTAGAAATTGGGTAAAATTGAGTCAATATGCCGTATCCGTTTGAGTGGATACGCCGTATTACTCTGCAGATTAAAAATGGAAAGGGGTTTCCCTTTTCTACCCATTTTGACCATTACATTATACAATATTACCAGTTATCTCATTAAGGGGGGGGGGGGGGGGTAAAGGAACTTAAGCATATGGTTCTATGGCATAACCCCTAATTTACAAAACCAAACCCTAACCCTAGTCTAATATTAAAAATTGAAACGGAAATAGGGATGAGGTTTGGCTTTCTTACCTTGTGAAGATGACGAGAGAGATATCGACACAGATAAAAATGATTGATTCTCCAAGAAAATTCGCGGTAAAAATTTGTGAAAGTGAAAAGGTGTGTGTAAAGAGTGTGTGTGAAAAGGTTAATCCAGCGTATCAATTGAGCTTTTATACCCAGACTCGATACGCCGTATTGGTTTTACCCTAATACGTCGTATCCATTCTTAGAGACCAATTTTCCCTAAATTTAACAAAGTAAAGAAAGCATACCTTGGCCTCCGCAACATTCTTGCACAATCACCATCCTTATAATACCGTTTAGGTTCGAACGTAATGCCAAACGACACATACAAATTCTTAATAAGATTGAATAGCATCCCGTTGACAAGATGATTCCAAGCCACGATATTTACATTTAATTTCATGACAAAACTTTTCATAATGAAAACTTTATTGATTTTATCGTGACTTGCCTCCAGAAGTTTATTTATTTGACCGCTTGAGTATTTCATTACCCTCTTAGAGATTTAGCATAACTATTTCATTATCATCATTGCCTTTATCCGATTTTAGATCATCGGGATAAACTATGTTGAAAGGGAATAGATCATTAAAGTACAAAAAGTTTTGTTCCACTTCATCATATTCAGACAATGATGTTTCATCTTTTAAATCAAATTCATCGATATGTTGAGGGCATAAAGTGGGTTCAGTTGAGAAATCTGATTTAGACGTTAGAGCATCATTGTAAACAATGGCTGGAAATTCATTCTCAAAATCTTTCAAGAAGTCTAAATCATCAATACAACTGACCGTAGGCTCGGGTGATGGAAACAAAGGCACATTGACTTTTTCATTATTGTTTTCTGAATCTATTTTCAAATCATTGGTAGAAATTATTTTAAAAGAAAATGAGTTTTTGTCAAAAACTATCGTGTAATCTTCACCGTCGGATTCGTCAAATGATATTCTAAAGTCAATTTCATTATCGTTAAGAGTACTTAACGTCGGTTCACAAGAGAGTGTTTCATTCGATGTCAAACTATCATTGAAGACTATGGCGGTTTCAACGAATCTGAGGTCGTGAACGTCTTCATCATACCAAATCTTACCATACCTAGCAGTTTCCCAGTTAAACACTTTCCTACATTTTTGAGCTTTTTCTTCCTCGAGCCTAGTGTATTCTTCCATAGTAATGTTCGGGTCGTTCATCCTGTAATTAACTTACTAGGGCAGAAAACCATCAAATAACTTATATGTCGTATTTAGTAAACTGAATACGCCGTATAAACACAATAAGCAAACAGACAGGAATATAAACTTATTCTAAACTATACTAATCCTAAGGGTTAAATCTAATATAATGCTAAAAACCAAAATATCAAATAAAAATCAAGATTAATTCTCACTCCCCGGTAGAGGCGCCAAAAACTTGATGTGTCATTGTGTGGTTGTAAATTATGATTCAAGTTTTAAATTTATATTTTGCCGACCTAACCAAAAACAACACTTTAGCGGGCAATGTACCCGGTCGATAGGAATTTCGTGGTAAGTAGATTGTCGATCACTAAGAGCGAGGAACACTTTCAATTTATTAATACTTTGGTTTTTCTAATCTAAGTTAGTCTAATCTATGCTAAACCTATGTTAATTCCTAAATCTAATGGATAAGGGGGGTTTTCAGCCTGAGAGACTGGCATAGGTTTTGTGATGACTAAAACCAATTCAAAACACTAAAACACAGGCAAGTAAATTAACAGAAGATAAAAGAGCGCTCTAGCCAAATATAAGAAAAATGTATTAACCATTATTAATCCAATCATAACGTTGGTTTGTTTATTTAGTGCAATGATTACTTATCTCGAGGCGGCATATCATTCTTAAGACTTAGGCGTTACTTCTTCCTAAGACCTAGACACGTAGAATTATGTCACAATTAAACGCATCCGCATAAAGAATCCTTATTTGCTTATTATAATGTATCTTAGGGATTAAAGCAATGGTGATCTTGTTAAACCCTAGCTCATAGAGACTTCACCCACTTACTGATTAACGGCTCTTTATATACTAGTAGTCCACTGTCCGAGTCCTTACCAATTGAATAAGAACGTACTCGTTGATACCGAGGTCACCTTATGGCTCAACTAAGCTCACTAAACTAAAGGCAAGGATAGGTCAATATTTGTGATCCTATGATTCTAGATATATAAATTGTAATATGGAGAGCTATCCTGGACTCTTAGCCTACGCCTAAAAAACACCAAAGTTGCAACACATTAAATATGTAGGACTAGACCCAGTTGAATGATTGGTCGCATACTCAAGCACGTAAACAAGTATATTGATAAACATAAATAAGCAATTCAACGATAAATTAAGAAATCGAGATAAACAAACCAAACATTAAGATCTTCATAATAATGGCTAATACCCAGAGGTATTAGCCTTCAAATGTCATAATTAATAAAAAAAGTAATGATTTAGCCAAGGTAAACTAACCGAGTTAACGAATGATACCAAAAACTAAACGATTACGAAAGTATAAGAAATTACACGTTGTCTCCTATGGAATTAATCGCGTTGCTCGACCTCTTCTGCTATTTTTCTCCTCTAAAAATCGACTTTTATGGTTTAGGTATCGAGAATATGATTTAGCACACCTAAAACTCGTTTTTGAGTTTTCTATTTATAGGGTCTGGAATATGGTCGATACGGTGTATCCAAAGTCTTGGATACAGCGTATTGGGGGTTTCTTGGAGTAGGAACCACGTTTGATATCTTCCAGAATATTTTATTTCCATATAGCTTGAATACGGCGTATTGCCGTCTTCTGGATACGGTGTATTAGATTTTGTTTCCTTCGTAGTCTTTGGTGAGTGCAGGTACAGATACGCCGTATCTTCCTTGATGGATATGGCGTATTGGTTGTCGGAACATTAATCTTCAAATATCTTCGTTTAAGCTCTAGAATGCGTGCCTTTTAGTTAATCTTCACCAAGTACTCCATAATTACTGCAATTCTCTAATACAAACAATTAAGTAACAATTCTTTGAAATAATTATACAAAATGGGTTAATTACATGGGATAAATGATGCTATAAAATAGACGTTATTTGATGTCATCACTCGTACACATCCTCATTCGCGTAAAACCCATGGTTAATTATTAGGAAAGGGAAATAAATTATTGTTAAATAAAAATTATGAAACAAATAGACTAGGTCCAAGATACAAGTTGCTAGATAATTTTTCCCGACCGTTACCATGAAAAAGACACAACTATTTACAAACCTCTTGATCATAGATCAAAAACAATAACCAAAGTTGGCGTTCCCGTAACGGTCAATTTCCTAATTATCCCATACTTTACATACTTTTACAAGGCAAGTGGTGATATCTACCACTTTATACAAAACTTTACATCGTTGACTTATAGACGTATCAACGAATAATCGATCCTTCATATAATTCCTTCGGTCAAAGCTTTTGCGAAACGATTATCTTCAAACTTTCCTCCTCTTTATTGTTGCGATTTTTCTATTTTTTTTGTTTTTTTAAAACTAACTACGAAACTCGGTGTAATTTCACTATCTTCACGATCATAATAACTCTGGATAATTCCTTCGATAAATCTTCATTCTTTGGATGTACCAATAATTATGTTGTTAGTAAAAATACATGAGTTTTAACCACTTTATACATTTCCATTTGCAATGTGCAAATTTCTTCCCAACCGTACCAAAGATAGAACATTGACACAAGACTCGAGAAATACATACTTTACACTTTAAGCAACTAGCAATTGATAAATGGACTTAATCTAACAGGGTCGGCTAAGGTGTAAAGGTGTAAAGAAATGAACATTTGATGTTATTTCTAAAGGTTGGCTCTATTGGTTTTTCTAGGGGTATCTTACTTTTAAGATGAGAGTAAACAAAGGATTTATACGGGAATTTAACTAACCAGTGTAGTTAGTAAATAAAACAACATATGAAGGCTTTTTTGGGTGTAATCCTAGAAATTTACCAATTTAAACAAGTTACTCCATCTAAATCCATAGTACTCATTATTGTGGTCTCGAATAGATATACCAAGCCAAGTTTTAAAGTCTACAACATCACCAGCACACTCATATTTTGTGGAATTTGGGTAAACATTTGGAAACGGATAAACTTAAATCCTCATAATATCTAATAAGGGTTATTGTGTGCATGTTATGTAACAAGTAATTTCACAAAAGTATGCTTGAATTTTTTTTAAATTTAAGCATTTTATGTGAAAAATAGGACAAGTATACATTCTAATTCTCATCTCCCCACTTGAATTATACAATGTCCTCTTTGTATAGATAAAACATTAAAAACGAGAATTTAAAAGAATTAGAATGAGAAACTCCCTGATATTTTGCTCGGTAGATTCTCCAAGTTGAGTTTGTGAGTAAGATTGTGTTGAATAGTCATTTTGAGATTTCAAGACTCCAACACTTTTAGATTTTCAGATTGTAGATACTTCACCAACATCATCCATTTCTTTGCAGCGTGGCCTTGTCCAAAATATAGGAAAAACATGCAAAATCCTATCTCGGGTATCTACGGTTAATTAAATAAGCTAAATAAACTGTACAGGAAACTAATACGCCGTATCCATAGACTAAAATACACTATATCGAGAAACCTGTAAAATGTTTCTAAATACGGGTCAGTCTGTTGAATACGTCGTATCATGTGCATGAATACGCCGTATTGACAAAACTAACAATAATGTTTAAAGTGCATACAAATAAAGGACCGATAACGTCCAAACATTCAATACGTCGTATGGTATGGAGTGGATACGCCGTATTGATGTCTGGGAAGACAGACCCGATAAAAATAAATAACAATCCGGGTTGTCTCCCGGGAAGTACTTTTCTTTCGGCTAGTCTTTAAGTTAGACTTTTTCCTTCCCGCTTTCATCACTCGGTGCGTGTCAACTTCCATCCGTTGTCCTTTTTTTGAAAAATTTATTGGTAGGTCTGAGACATACTTTCTTCATTTCTTTCCCAAGTGTTATATTCAAATCTTCTTACAACAATGTATTCTTCGTTAGGTCCTAGTGAATATTGTATAGCTTCAAACTTCTCGGCTTTGCTTACCCTTTTAATGGGTAGCTCATCATTCTTATTGTCTCCTTTATGCTTCATTTGTCTTAGCTCATTCCCTTCTTTAATGTTACGTCCGTCATGGGCTTTGAAGAATGAATCAGTAGTGGTATTGAGGGGGTTTCTATCATCAGATTCCATCCATTCTTTATTGCTCAAAATGTTGTTGTCCATTCATCTTTTATTCCAACTTCCATTCATCCAAGAGTGGAATAATACCTTTTTAGTCCTTCCATCCACTTTCATATGGTTTTCGAATGACGAATTTACTTATGCTATGAATTCAAGTGGATCAATCCCCTAGTTATCCCCTTCGTCCAACATCTCATCTTTGCCATCGTGGGATTCGGGATAGAATTTACAAAAGAATTTTTCTGCTAGCTCTTCCCAAGTGATAATTTTTCATTCCCCCTCACTTATCCACCATTGTCTTGCATCATCAACTAGTGAAAGAGGAAAAATCTTCATTCATAGCCGATGGGAGTCCACACCAGGAATTTTAATTAAATCAAGTAATTCAAGAATCTTAGCAATGTGGTCCACCGCGTCTTCATCAAACATACTGTGGTATGCGTTATTTTTTTAATTCAATAAAAAATTCCTTGCTGAGTTCAATGTTGTCGTCGGTAATAGGCTCAGTAGGATTTGATTCAGCTTGAGCATTTTCCATGTATTTCTTTAAAATTGGTTCTGCCGTAGTTCTTGTAGTATCTTCTTCAATCAACTAGCTTTGATAATTGTAATCTGTAACAACGGTAAAAATATCAGCAGGATTTGCTCTAAAGAAAGATAAAAAAATTAGGCATGAAAACCAAACACGAATTTTAAGGCTTTTGTTATTGTATTAGATAATCAATACGCCGTATTCAATGGATCTGAATATGCCGTATTAATCTTTTGAACAAATACGCTGTATTGGATAAGAAATTTGGATACGCCGTATCCAATGGAAGTGGATATGCTGTATCGGGTTATCGATCAGAACAGTGTATTAGAAAACAATTAATTTACACAAACAATTAGACTAAGCAAATATACAAGCAAACAAATAAAGACAAATATATAAAATTATACAGAATTATACACTAATCTAAATTACACTAATCCTAAGGGTTAGATCTAATCTAATGTTAAAAACCAAAATATCAAATAAAAATCAAGATTAAATTTTCAATCCCCGGCAACGGCGCCTAAAACTTGATGTGTCGTTGTGTGGTGTTAATTTATGTTTTCAAGTTTTAAATTTATATTTTGCCGACTTAACCAAAATCAACACTTTAACGGGCAGTGTACCCGATCGGTGATAGTTTCATGGTAAGTAGGGTGTCGATCACTAAGAGCGAGAAACAATCTTTTTCAATTTATTAATATTTTGGTTATCTAAACTAAGTTAATTCTATTCTATGTTAAACCTATGCTAAACCTATGTTAATCCTAGATTTAACGGATAAGGGGGTTTTCAGCCTGAGAGACTGGCACGGGTTTCGTGGTGACTAAAATCAACTTAAGACACTAAAACACACGCAAGCAAATTAACAGAAGATAAAATAGCAGTCTAGCCAAATATAAAAAAATTGTATTAACCATTATTAATCTAATCAGAACGTTGGTTTGTTTAGTTAATGCAATGATTACTTATCTCAAGGCGGCATATCATTCTTAAGACTTAGCGGTACTTCTTCATAAGACCTAGACACGTAGAATTATGTCACAATTAAACGCATCCGCATAAAGCATCCTTATTTACTGATTATAGTCTGTCTTAGGGATTAAAGCAATGATGATCTTGTTAAACCCTAGCTCATGGAGACTTTACCCACTTACTGCTTAATGGCAATTCATACACTAGTAGTCCACTAACCAGGTCTTTACCAATTAATCGAGAACGTACTCGTTGATCTCAAGGTCACCTGTTGGTCCAACTAAGCTCACAATCTAAGGGCAAAGATAGGTTGTTATTTGTGATCCTATTGGTCTAGATGTATAAATCACTATATGGAGAGCTATCCCGGTATCTAGATTACTTGGTCCGTATCACTAGATCCAGTTGAATGATAGGTCGCATATAAAATCATGTAAACAAGTCTAAACTGATAAACATAAACTAGCAATCAACGATAAATTAAGCATTCGAGATAAACAAATCAAACATTCAGCTTTTCATAATAATGGCTAATACCCGAAGGTATTAGCCTTCAAACATCATAATCAATACAAAAGTAATAATTTAGCCAAGGTAAACTAACCGAGTTAATGAATGATACCAAAAACTGAACGATTACAAGAGTATAGGAGATTACAAGTTGTTTCTTATGGAATTGATTACATTTCAAGACCTCTTTTGCTCTTCTTCTCCTCTAAAAATCAACTTTTATGGTTTAGGAATCAAAAATATGATTTAGCACACTTAAAACTCGTTTTTGAGTTTTCTATATATAAGGTCTGGAAAATGGTAGATACAGCGCATCGAAAGTCTTTGATACGGCGTATTGAGGGTTTTTTGGGGTAGAGACCACGTTTGATATCTTCCAGAATATTCACATTCTATAACTTGAATATGGCGTATTGGTATTCTTTGGATACTGCGTATTGGTCTTGTTTCCTTCGTGGTCTTTAGTGAAGTGCAGGCACAGATACGTCGTATCTTCCTTGATCGATACGACGTATTAGATGTCAGAATCAGTTTCTTCATATTTCTTCATTTAAGCTCCAGAATGCGTGCCTTTTAGTTAACTTTCACCAAGTACTCCATAATTACTGCAAGTCTCAAATACAAACGATTAAGTAACAATAATTATACAAAATGGGTTAATTACATGGGATAAATGATGCTATAAAAGTGATGTTATTTGATGTCATCAGGCATCTTAAACACGATCTTTTCCTTATCTTTCTCAAATGTGATTGTTCCTTCCTCCTTGTCGTAAACGAGACCGGTTGCTTCTATGAATGTTTTTCTAAAAATAACTGACCCTAGGTCATGATTAGTGACACTAGTGGTATCTTCAAGCACCATGAAGTCACATTCGTAGGTGAAGTTCACAACAAAAACTTTTAGCCCCTTGACTCTTCCCATAAAATTGTAGATTTTCTAAAGGTTTGATGGTTTCCTTCTTGGCTCAGCCTTTTGCTCATGATCCAATTATAATTAAGCCTAGACATTACATTAATTGGGGATTCCATATCTAGATAGGCTTGCTTCTTATTGAAGTGGCCAATCATGCAAGAAAATTTAACGTTATTCAAATTCCCGGTTATAACCTTAGCCTTCACCTATGGGGGTCGAGGGTTTTTCGAAATCCATTTGTGATACCTTAAATGTTTTATAGTGGGGAAAGTGTCAAAGTGTTTCAGGCTATCTTACTCTTCTTCTTCGATTTCATCTTCAGTTTCTTCCCTAAATTCCTCCTCGCTTTCCACGGTCATCTCGTGATCCTCATGCTCGGTTGTACTAGTCTTCACATTTCCCTCTTCCTTATTTTCATCTTCCTTATTTAAAATGACGATTGAATTAACGAAGTGAACACGTTTTGGGGATGAAGGGTTTCTATTTTGTTCTGCTAAGGATGACTGAGACAGGTATTTTGGGGAGAGTAACTTTGATGGGCTTTTAAGTCCTTTGCCTTGGAGCTCCTCTCTCATGGAGTCATTAATAGATGTGAAATTCATTTAATCTATGGGGTCTCCTGTAGTGTCATGAATAAGAGTGTCATCAAGCTTTTCAAAACGGCTTTCGACAAAAGATTTATTTTACTAATCATGTTGTCTTGTTGTTGTCCAAGTTTAGTCCTTAGGCTGGATAATCTTTTCTCTTGGTGAGAGTCAAAATTAATTAATGCCTTCTCAAGCTTCATTTGGTAACTAGATGAGTAGGTAGAGAATGAGCCGTTCCGTGGGCTGGTAAACGTCTGGGCGTGTGCCCAGTTAAAATTTAGCTTTCCTTTCTAAGTATTGGCGACTTCGTTAAAGTTTCTTGGTCCTTGGTTCATAGTAAACTGCCTACTTCCCGTCTCATTGGTTTGCGAGGATGCATATTCCACAAAGTCTTGTTCGGGATCTTCCATGCAATACTGGGTGTCGTGGGGACCACTGCAGATCTCACATGAGGTAGTGATTTTGTTCACTTGAGTAGGTTGTGTCAGAGCAAGATGAGCTTCCATCAAGTGTTGAACTTGATTCTTGAGCTCAATGAGGCAGCGGTCGGATGTACTCGGGATATCTTGAGGCAAAGAGATTGCCTTGACCAGCTTAGCAAAATACCTTAGGACGTTCTAACTTTCGTTGTCATAGAGGGTGAGGCCCTCTAATAATGTACAGGATTCTTCAGTGTTTCTGTCACGAAGCTTGCCACTGGTCGATTGGTCAATGGTTCATCTTGTGACAGGATTAACATGGTCATAAAAGATTTGGACTTTGAGCCAAAGGTCGATGCCATGATGAGGGACTTTTTGTAGTAAGTCCTTGAAACGAGTCCATGCTTCTGAGAGAGATTCTCCTTGATGTTGTTGGACGAAGTTTTGCAGTCCTTCTCGGTGGAAAGAATTGAGCAAGGAAACAAGTAGTAAGATCCTCCCATGTGGTGATGAATCCTGCTGGAAGACGTTCAAGCCAATTGCTAGCTTGATCGTGAAGGGAAAATTGAAATAAACACAGGCGTGTTCTTTCCCTGTGTCACACCCCGACAATGGCGGAAACTAGGGAATGCAACATAATGATCAATCATAACACAAGATACAATATAGAGAAAACTACAATACATAAACTTCAAGTGTTACAAAGACCATCAACCTTGAAAAAACCTCGAGTGATGTCCCAAATCATAACCAAATCCAAAATCTCTCACAAATTCCAAATGCCCACGCAGGGGTCCAAATCCAAACTTAAACAAAAACTTCCAAATACTAAGAACTAAACAAATAAACAAGCAAGGCTTCACATGAAAAATCCACATGGGATACTCCTAAGCCTACTATCACATAGCACCAACCTATTCATCTTTCACTTCAACTGAAAATGATACTCGAAAACATCAACAATAAAGTTGGTGAGCTCGTAGGTTTGACCTTAAACCCAAAAGCTATGCCAATATCTCAAAACAGTGGACAATAGTGCAATATGATAGTGAATATATGAGAATCACCCGTGACTTAGCATCCTCGCTAATCATGTAAACCCGACCTAGCATACCCACTAGTCGATAACCCTGCCCTAGCATCCCCGCTAGTCAAGTAGCAAATATGTCACTTACGTACCTAAAGTGCCTACCAGCTGGAGCACTATATTAGGGCAGGACCACAACCCTTGCCGTGCCAAACACAGTACACGCAAGTAAAATCACAACCCTTGCCTGTCAAACACAGTACATGCAAGTAAAATCACAACCCTTGCATGCCAAACACAGTACATGCAAGTAAAATCACAACCCTTGCATGTCAAACACAGTACATGCAAGTAAAATCACATCACATATATTTACATAGCTATCATAAGCACATAATTATCCCAGAAACAAAACCACATTTCGCACAGTTCATATACGCAACTAAATGATGGATCTTAGGTTATAAAGCACCAAACCGCTAACACGCAAAAGCAAGCAAAAGCAGAACACCGCGCATATAGATCCTATACACAACTAAATGACGGATCTTAGGTTATAGTCTAGGCCATCCTACTTAGTTCTCTAAATGCCCACACAGGGGTCCAAATCCAAACTTAAATAAAAACTTCCAAATACTAAGAACCAAACAAATAAACAAGCAAGGCTTCACATGAAAAATCCACACGGGATACTCCTATGCCAGCTATCACATATCACCAGCCTATTCATCTTTCACTTCACCTGAGAATGATACTCGAAAACGTCAACAATAAAGTTGGTGAGCTCGTAGGTTTGACCTTAAACCCAAAAGCTGTGCCAATATCTTAAAACAGTGGACAATAGTGCAATATGATAGTGAATATATGAGAATCACCTATGACTTTGCATCCTCCCTAATCATGTAAAACCGACCTAGCATACCCGCTAGTCGATAACCCTGCCCTAGCATCCCCGTTAGTCAGGTAGCAAATATGTCACTTACGCACCTAAAGTGCCTACCAGCTGGAGCACTATATTAGGACAGGACCACAAATGTTGGGATTTATTGATTTAATGATACAAAAGAACTTGCTCAAAAGAATAAAGAATGAAACAAAAGGATCAAAGTCGACAATATGGAATTCTACAAAAGATGGAGGATTCTAAAAGATTTGCTTAAAAGATAAAGATCAAAGATTAGGAAAAGATTTAGATTCCTAATACAATTAAGATTTCTTTGTAAGTCTTATGGACTCTCTATATATAAAGAGATCCATAGACATTGTTTTAGTGTATGCACCCAAAATGTGTGTGTGTATCCTATAGGTGTGATGTAGACGTCTAGTGTGGTTTAGCCCTAAGATCAAAGGTTTCTTTGATCCTGTTACAGTTAGGTAACCGTTCTATATTGATCAAATAGAATTGGGGCTTGTATGAATGTAAACCTTGTGAAAATAACATTGTTTTTTATTTAAATTCCGTTGCGTATCAATACTTTGTTATTTTCGATCCTAAGAGCTTAAATGATTCTTAACAACAACCTTTGCCATGCCAAACACAATACACGCAAGTAAAATCACAACCCTTGCATGCCAAACACAGTACATGCAAGTAAAATCACATCACATATATTCACATAGCTATCATAAGCACATAATTGTCCCAAAAACAAAACCACATTTCGCACAGTTAAATTTCAAAATAGTTCAAAACACATTTGAGTATCATTTTCCCCCAACGGAAAAACAGTAGAAAAATTGGGCTATGAGAACTCACCTCAAGCAAGTCTTAAGCAACCAAATCTCAATCACACAAGCAAATGCGACGACGTCCACACACGACCTAGTACAACTAATGTCTCATTAAATCATTTATTTCCAAAACAGTCTTCACGTTTGATGCATATGGGTTAGACGCGTTGTACAATTACCCTTAACAGTTTAGTGGTGTGATGGTTGACGTCTCATCCCAAAATATCTTATCAATCCGATATCTTAACGATACATACTTATACTATCTAAAGAAAATAGATAAGTAATATAAGTAAATATTTGTAATATATAATTATAAATATATCTCGATAAGTCCATTCGGTACCCTTAGTTACCATAAAAATAATCATAATATGGTTGAAAATGAAACGTTTACTCATAAAAAGCATATTATAGAAGTTTCAAAAAAAAATTATATGTTTCGTCTTTTTGTGAATTTATTAAAATAGTAAAATAATATTTTATTATTTAAAACCAAAAATAATGTTCTTAAGTAAAATTTTCTAAGTATAAACTTTTTACGAAATTTCAACATGACCCGTACGTTTATATAACGTTTTCTAATGTTTTTAACATTTATTTCAAACATTTTCCAAACTTTCGACACTTTTTCGACAAAATTCCAAAATCTCAATCTTTAACGTTTACTAAAACGTTTTTCCCAAAAGAGAGAAGTGCAAAAATCACCCTGTGGTTTGTCAAAAAACTGTCTCACGTCCCTCGTTAAATAATTGTCCAAAACACATCCCTCCGTCAATGTTTTGGGACACGATAAATCCCTTGGACTAACGGTGCAAATTTTTTTCTCGTTAATTATTAATGACGGTCTAATTTTTAACGGTGCAACTATATAGGAGGGTATTGTTGTATTTTTCCTGCCACAGGGATGTATCGTGAACTTTTGCTTAAAAAAAAGTTTTTGTTTGTTTTTAAATTAAAAAAAAACTTGTTTTCATTATTATTCGTAAAAAAAATTTTTTTTTTTTACAAAATCTTAAAAAAATGAAATTCCCACTTTACAAAATCTTAATTTTTTGAAAATAATTAAAAAAATTTTGTACAAAGTTTACGAAAGTTATAAAATTTTTACAGAATTTTTTACGAATTTTTTTTTTGTAAAAAGTAAGAAATTTTTACAAAGTTTTGTAAAAAAGTACGAAGTTTTGTAAAAAAAAAATAAAACATTTTTACAAAACTTTGTAAAAAAAAAATTAATTTTTCACGAATAATAACGAAAAAAAATAAATTTTTTAAAATTTAAAAAGTACGAAAAAAATTTAAACTATTTTCAAAAAATTAAGATTTTGTAATGTGCGAATTTTTTTTTAAATTTTTTGAAAAAATAAATTTTTTTACGAATAATAATGTAAAAAGTTTTTTTTTAAATTAAAAAACAAACAAAAACTAATTTTTTTATAAAGCAAAATATCACGATACATTCCCGTGGCAGCAAACCCGGAAGTACTCTATATCACCATGATCTTGATCAAAGTTGAAAAATATAAGGGTTTGTTTGGTGGCTTATTTCGGACGCAAGAAGAGAAGGAGAGGAGAGACAAAATGATTTTTGTGTGTTTTTTTGTAACTATGAGTGCTTTTTGAAATCAAGTGAGACATGTAAGGATGCATGAATGGGACAAGGTTCCTAGAAAAGGGCCTTGTGGTTCCGTTGTGGTACCAATTCGTCCAAGGGCATCCTAAGGGACTCGAGAACTTCTTTTCGTGTCAAAGATCACTTAAAAGCTCGTAAACTTAACCGAAATTATTTCCCCAAAGTTAATAACATTTTATTCTCGTTATAAATACTTTTCCATAACCTAGAGTATTACACTTTAAACCCTTCAAAACTCATTTGGACATTAACGAACGTGTCAGAACTTGTTTTTCGGCATTTCTTAAATTTCACGGGTCAACCACCCAGAACTTAACTAACATAATAATAACCTCTAAAAAGGACTATTATTTACAATACCATAATTCTCATAAAATCACCACCGTCAACACGGTACAAAAATCTGAATAAACTGACAAACGTCAAATAGTCAAAGGACTAAAATGAAATATTCAGAAAACAAAAGGGGCAAAGGTTACATTCTACCCCCTTTAAAAGAATTTTGACCCCGAAATTCAACTACTAACATCTCTAAACAAATGCAGGTACTTAAGTTTTATCTGATCTTCACGTTCCCACGTGAATTCAGGACCACGTTTCGAATTCCACTGAACCTTGACGATGGCAATCCTACTACGCTTCAGCTTCTTGAACTCTCTTTCGCAATATTTCTGTAGCCTCCTTCACAAAATTAACTTGGCATCAACTTGGATCTCATCCAAGGGCACTTGCAGTGTTGGACCAGCCAAACACTTCTTAAGGTTTGACACGTGGAACGTGTCATGAACACCATCTAACTCCTCAGGGAAATCTAACCTGTAAGCTACGGGGCCTACTTTTTCAATAATCTCAAAAGGTCCAATAATTCTAGGTGCTAGTTTTCCTTTCTTCCCAAAGTGTACCACAACCACCTTTCAAGCGACACTTTTAAGCAAAACATAGTCATCTACACTAATCACTAGAGGCTCCACTTTTTTATCATCAATAAACCTATCTGACGATCACGTGCAGCCTTAAGAGTCTATCCCTTAATTTATGAGATCTTCTCAGTAGTCTCTTGCACTAACTCAGGTCTTATCAACTGACCTTCTCCAACCTCAGCCCACATAATTGGCGAACGACACTTTCTACCATACAATGCCTCAAACGGAGCACATCTCACACTAGAATGATAACTATTGTTATATGAAAACTCAACCAACGGAAGATGAAAATCCTAACTTCCCCCGAAGTCTAGGACGCACACTCTAAGCATGTCTTCCAAAGTCTGAATAGTACGCTCACTTTGACCATAGACGTTCAAAGGGTGGAAGATCGTAACCTCATGTCTAAACGGTTCCTAATGGCCGTCTTTCTTGACGGGCCAAAACCATGAATGGTAAAAAAGACTATCACGATCTGATATGACGAGATCGGCATAAACCATTCTAGCAACTATCTCATCAAATACAATCTAAGCCAATCTAATCTATCTTATATTCCTTCACGCAAAGTAGAAAAATGAGCAGACGTAGTCAATCGTCCACAATGTCCCCAGATTGGTGTCCATGCCCACTACTAGTCCTAGCAACTTAGCACAAAATCCAGACTATTTCCTCCATTTCCATCTGAAATCTCAGGTTGCTAGAGCAAGCCAGACGGCCTTTGATGCTCAGCCTTAACCTTCAAACAAGTCAAACACCTACTAACATACATAGTGATGACATCAAATAACGTCTATTTTATAGCATCATTTATCCCATGTAATTAACCCATTTTGTATTATTATTGCAAAGAAATGTTACTATAATCTGGTCATAATTATGAGAATTGCAGTACTATAGGAGTTACTTGGTGAAAAATAGCAAAAAGGCACGCATGTTTTGAGCTTAAAATGAAGATATTTTGAAGATTACTATTAAGAAGACCAATACCCATATCCATCAAGGAAGATAACCGTAACCGTGCCCGCACATCACAAAGACCACAAAGGAAAGAAGCCCAATACGCCGTATCCAAAGAAAGACCAATACGCCATATTGGAAATATGGAATGAATATAATATTCTGGAAGATATCAAGCATGGTCCCTACTCCAAGAAACTCCAATACGCCGTATCCAATCCCTTGGATACGCCGTATCGAACCGACTTCTAGACCCTATAAATACAAAACTCAAAAACGAGTTTTGAGGGTGCAAAATCATATTCTCGATACATAAACCAAAAAATTGATTTTTAGAGAGAAAAAGAAAGAATAGATCTTGCCCCAACGCATTCCAATCCATAAAAGGCAACGTGTAATTTCTTATACTTGTTGTAATCGTTTCAGTTTTTGGGAATCATTCTTAACTCAGTTCTAGTTACCTTGGCTAAAACAATTTACTCTTGTATGAATTAGGATGTTTGAAGGCTAATACCCTTCGGGTATTAGCCATTATTATAAAGATCTAATGTTTGTTTTGTTTCTAGTCTCATTGGCTTGATTTTATCGTTGTATCTTGTTTAGGTTTTATCAATTACTTGTTTACGTGCTTTTGTGTGCGACCTATCATTCAACTGGATCTAGTGATATAGACCAAGTAATTTAGATGCTGGGATAGCTCTCCATATAGTAATTTATATACATCTAGAATAATCAGATCACAAATGTGTCCTTCTAAAATCGTGCTAAGGATACCTTCTGGCTTAACTATTAACAGAAATTGCATTTGGTTTATTGAACATGTTGAACTATAGGTGAATCGAGATAATTCAACAAATAATGTTTTGATTCATTGAATATTGTACACAGTGGACTACTAAGGGACAATTGCCATTAAGCATTAAGTGGGTAAAGTCTCTAATGAGCTGGTTTAACAAGATCACCTGCTTTAATCCTAAGATAGATTATAATCACAAATAAGGATGCTTTAGCGGATGCTTAATTGTGAACAGAATTAATGTTCAGAGTCTTAGAGAAGTCCCGCCTAGTCTAAGAGAGATATGCCTCTTCGAGAATAAGTAATCATTTCACTAATAAACAAAACCAACTCTTTCCTAATCGGATTAATGATGCTAATACAATATTCTATCATAAGCTCGACACTATCTTTTAACGTCGTGTTAATTTGCTTGCGTGGGTTATTAGGTTCTTAAATTCATTGTAGTCAACCAACAAACCCGTGCCTTCTCTCAGCTGAAAACCCCCCCTTTTACCTGTTAGAATTAGGATTAGAACTAAACATAGGATGAGCAAAGGTTGATTTATATTATAAATTAACATAGATTAGATAACCAAAATATAAATATTTAAGAGATTTAACCTCCCTTCATGCGTTCGACACCCTAACTTACCACGAATCTACAGCCACCAGGTAAACGGCCTGTTAACGTTGTTGTTTTTTGATTAAGTCGGCAAAATAAAAATCTTAAAACTTGAAAAATCAAAAAATATACAACCACACTAACAACGACACATCAAGTTTTTTGGCGCCGCTGCCGGGGAGTGAAAATTAATCTTGATTTTTATTTTATGTTTTGGTTTTTAACATTAGATTAGATCTAACCCTTAGGAGTAGTGTAAATTAGATTAGTGTATATTCTTGTATATTTTGTAAATTTTGTATGTTTGTCTTTAATTGTTTGCTTGTATATTTGTGTGTTTAATTGTTTGCATATTTAATTATTTTCTTAATACACTGTTCTGGTCGATAACCCGATACGGCATATCCAATTTTTTTGTCCAATACAGCGTATTCATTCAAAAGATTTAATACGCGTATCCATTACCATTGGATACGGCGTATCGATCGTCTGTAATAAATCAGATCCTAGTTTTTCACATTTGATTTTCGTGCTAAAAAAATTTTTCTATTCCTAAAACATGATCCTACTGATATGTTTATCCCTTTGTTTCAGGTAGTTCATCGACAAAGGAGTTTAACGAACGTACAATTCCCACCACTTTCAAGGATCCGAAATGAGAATATTTGATCATCTAGGAGAACACTTCTAGACACTAAATCTTACGAATTGAGATCCGCCTGATTTTAATTTATTTTTTGACCAAGAAGATTCGAAAGAAGAATTTGCTAGAATAATGGCGGAAACTATAGAGCAATACATGTGCAAGACCCGAGCTGACTATGGATTGGGGGTTTTTAAGCCCAAAATAAAGACACGATAACTTTGAACTAAAGGCCGATTTCTCAAGGAACTAACGATACTAACACCTCAGCGTTTCAGATCATGAAGATGCATCATACCATTGAAAAGTACTTGAGATCGGCAATCTATTCCACTTACCAAATATAACCATAGACCAAGTGATGCTTAGATCATTCCCTATGTCCTTAACAGAGCCGCAAGCCGTTGGCTAAGAAACGAACCAACTGGTTTAATTACAACTTGGGATGGTCTTAAAACTAAATTTTAGAAACAAATATTGTCCACTTGCTCGAACTGCAAAGAAGATGAAGGAAATCAATAACTTTCAGCAAGAACCAGATGAAAACCTTTACCAGCATGGAACGATTTTAAAGAACCCTCTGATTGAAGTGTCCTCAATACTAATTTATACGGAGATGCAAGAGGAATCTGTTCTTTAAAACGGTTTGGGAATTCCCCCTACTTGAACAAATTCTTGATTCAAGAGGTGCAATACCATCAAAGACTGCTACTGATGCAAAGGTAGCCATTCAAGAAATGGCCGAATACTCCAAAAAAATGGCATAATGGAACATCTAGGTCAAGAAGTACTGAAACTTCTAACGGATTAGCAGCTATACAAGCACAACTCAATAATTTAGGGAGAGAGATCAAGAAAGTGAATGAAAAAGTCTATGCTATTTAAGTTGGATGCGAACAATGAAAAGGACCCCATTACACCAAAGATCCCACTAAAAAGAAAAGTGGAAAACCCTAAGGAAGCTTACTAACACACGCATTTAGTGACCTTTTAGGCGGGGGAATAGACACAGCACCAGGGTTTTATCAAAGGAAAAAATCAAATATGCCACAAACACCTTCGTACCAAGAGCGAAGGCAATCTATGGAAGATACCCTGAGCAAATTCATGAGTAAATCAGCAAAGAGACACGAAGAAAACTCTAATTTGATTAAGGAAAATCCCAGCTTCACGGATGCTACCATTCGAAACAAAGAGCATCGATTAACAACCTTGACATTGTAAAATCGGTTAGCCAAAAGAGCAAGGTACAACCAGGAAATAGGATTTTGAAGTCTACCGAGCGCTACTGAAGCGCCCCGAAAGATTAAACTCCAGTCAATTTCAAACTACTATATGAAGCTGATTTCATGCCCGATTAACCCGTATTAGAATCCTCCCTACACCGTACCACTGGACTGAACCATACACTAATTGAGAACGAGACAAGCGACGATTTCCATTTCTAAGTCGTTTAAGTGATTACTACTGAGATCAGAAAAGAAAGGATCATATGGACCACAATTCTCAAAAGCTTACTCTAAAGCTTCACATTCCATACCCAAAAAGGAGAAAGACATAGGGAGTTTCACTTTACCTTGCTTTATTAATAATGTTTGCTTTGATAATGCCCTAGTTGACTTAGGACTAGCATTAGTGTTATGCCCTCTCGACCCTACCTTAACTTAATGATTAGGCGGAAATAGTTCACACTAAGTTTATAGTTGAATTAAAGCAGACAGACAGTGATAATCCAAAGGAATAGCTGAAAACGAACTAGTAGGAATTGAAAATTTTACTTTCCCTATAGACTTTATAATTCTAATTTGCCCGAGTAAAAATTTAAATGATATCAAAGTTCCTTTTGATCCCCCCTCGAAAATACCATTTTTATCTACCGCCCATGGAATCTCTAAAATGGATTTATACATTGAAGAGAAAGATTACTTTAAGAAGTTTGGGAAGAAAAATAGTTTTCCACAAGTGTTCTGTAAAAAACCTGCTAGTAGTTTAATTGTTTAAGAGGGTCCCTATATGCTAAATTTGAGAGAAAGAATGGAACTGATTTAGAAGCTAGGCCTTATAGAAAGACTTTTGTGTTAAATAGATCATTAGATACTTTTGTTTTAAGGATTAACAAAAAGTAAATGATCTAAATGAACCATATGAGCTTAGGGAAATCAAGGTAGTGATTTGATGCTACCATTGAGGAAGGTAAGGTAATTGAATAAATTAAGAACTACTTAAGGGATATGAACTTATATAGCTGGAATCGATGATACCGCCTATTTATTGTGACGATGATAATAGAATCCAATATAGATTGTGCCCAACAAACTAAAATTTTCATGCATCATAGGATTTTAATTTATGCACGCTAACTTTTTCCTATTATTTATTCAAGGGTGATGTCCAAAAGTTCATAATTCTATAATGAAAGATAAGATGGTGTACAAAGGGAATAATGTTATTGGAGCTTTAATGAATGTGCCTATTTTTGCTGGAAACTTTTCTGTTGTAACGGATTTTGCAGTTTTAGAAAATATGGATGCTTATCGTGATGAAGGAATAGGCGATGTTATTTATGCGAGACCATTGTTAAGAAAATGTTGAATTAAAACAAGACGGTTCAAAGGGATGATTACCATTACAATGGTGATGATGAGTTACTTACCAAATGTACGATCACATGATCCAATGTTTAAACACCACAACTAATGACAATGCAATAAATCCCACCATTACTGAGGTAAGTGAGAAGATAAGATGAATGGAATCTCGCATAGCGTAATCAAAAGCTAAGGGGTTCTACAAAGGATTTTGAATCTAGACCCAAAAACATTCGAGATGCAAAGACGAAGAATGGCTCACATACGGTCACATTAGCGGCATAGAGGTTGGAGAGTAGGAGAAGCTGAAGAAATTCCTAACTTAAAGAAACATCGCTGTAAACAAAAGTGCTTCCCGGAGACCACACCGAGTGTTATTTAATTTTTTCGAGTCTGTCTTCCTAGACATTAATATGGCATATCTGCTCTATACCAACAGCCTATTGATAATCTGGACGTTAATCAGCTTTACTTTTGTATTCATTTAAAAACATTATTGTCAGTTCTGGCAAATACGTACGGATTCATGCACATGATACGAACGTATTTCACCAAAACTGACTCGTATTAGTTTGTTTAGTTTAGTATTAAGTTAATCGTAGGTGACAAGATAGAAAGCAACACGTTTTTCCTTATGTTTTATACCCCAACTTGGATGCAAAGAAAATATAACGAATATTGGGTGGAGAATTTACAAATTGGAGATCTTTAAGTGTTGGAAGTCCTGAAATGGTCAAGCGCGCGGTTTCAAGCACAATCTTGCTCATAAACTAACTTGGAGAATTCTACCGACAAAAATCAGGAAGATTATCTCATGCTAACTTCCTCTTTAATTCGCCGTATTTAATTGTTTTTATCTTATACAATGGGATGTTTTTATAAATCAAGTGGGGGATGAAATTAAATGTTTACTTGTCCTATTTTTGCACAACTAAAATGCTTAAGTAGCTCAATTTAAAAAAAATCATGCATACTTGTGAAATTTAACATGTTAACATAACCCCGCACACCATAACCCTTGATAATATTTGTGAGGATTTAACCTTATCTGTTTCTAAATGTTTACCCAAATTCCACAAAAATATAAGTGTGTCGGTGATGTAGTAGACTTTAGAACTTGGCTTGGTATATCTGTCACACCCCCAAACAGGGCCTGGACGGAATACGGTCCCGGTGGCGTGATGTCATAATATTCATCACACAAAGTACAAAAGAACGACCACTAATGGACGTTTTGAAAATCATAACTCGTTGTATTTATTAAAAATGGATAAGTCTTACAAGATTTGAAATGAAATTTAAAACGTTGCGGAAGCATAATTAAGTTTTCAAAAGAGCAACGAGTATGAATTGATGGAAATTTATGAAATAAATCATTTCGCAACAACCGAAGGAAGTACACAAGGATTGATTATTCGTTGATAAACAAATCGACGATGAGAGTATTGTATAAAGTGGAAGATATTGCCACTTACCTTGTAAAGTATGTAAAGTATGTTAATTGGAATTGACACGTACAGAACGCCAACTTGGTTGTTGTTTTTGATCTATGATCAAGACGTTGTAAATAGTTGTGTCTTTATCATGGTAACGGTCGGGAAAAAGTGTCTAGCAACTTGTATTTTAGACTTAATCTATTTGTTTCATAATTTTTATTTAACAACAATTTATTTCCCTTTCCTAATCATTAACCATGGGTTTTACGCGAATGAGGATGTGATCGAGCGTGCATGTCTATTCCGTCGTTACGGCCATGTATGCATGTCTCAGCTGCCTTGTTGGTTTATTACTATTAGTGAAAGTTAGAAGATTCATACCCTATATTACTCTACTATTCCTACTCTTTAGCTTATTCGAGGTGGGAGTGAGCAGTCACCTTGTCCTATCCATCGTTACAGTGTGTATCTGTGGTCGTTGTTGCCCTCCTGAATTTTGATATCAATAATAAAGAAATTATTTTAGAGTAATCAAAACCCTAAGCCGTTATTCATACAAACCTATACTTTACTTTTATAAACTTGTTACTTCTTACAGCTTTAGCGGTGGAGAGTTTATCCTTGCCAAACGTAATGAATAGAATACATCGTCACGACCGATTGCAATTGAGCAAATAGTTTTAAAATGTTACCACAGAGATTATTTGAGTGATTTGAGTGTTTTTTATCTTCCATTCTCTGTGGTGTTGGTTTATAACGAATTTCAAAAAGTGCGTTTTCCAAAAAGAAATGGAATTTATAAGTGATAGGGTTAAAGTTGTGTGCGAGTTATTTCGGACAATTTCAGAAGTTACAGAGAAGTAAGAAAGAGTTGAGGCTGACAGATGACGTAGGTGTATTAAAGTATGGGGCATGGGCGGGTGTGTCACCAGATCAGTCTTCCATAGTACACGAATATTAGATAATCGGTGGGGGTCACAGACTACTATAGTTTTCTAAAATTACGTAAAACGGGTATAATGTAAAGTCGCAAGAAAAGTGTTTAGAGGACTATCATGAATTATACAACGAGTTGAGATTAGCACGAAGGGAGACGATGGACAATGTGATTGGGTATTTCGAGAGGCGTCTCTGGAGGAAGGTAGTCTGTTAGCCACTACGGAGTCGAGCGATCTCTAACATGTTGAGGTGCGCGCAGTGGCCATGCAACACGCAAGTGATAATAAGCGAGGAGGACACGCGTATCTAACTGATATTCTTCATACAATTATCTAGCGATCAACTCATATATTAAATTGGGAATATAAGTTAGGCAAACTAAACGCAGGAAGAATAAAGCAAGACAACTGTAAGCTCATTGCAAATAGAGCTCAAAAAGCAAAAAAATCAAACGGAAACAATAAGCGCATGAACGATATACGCAGGGCAAGATACACCCATATCATGCTTTGTTTCAAGGCAAAATGGTACTCACGTATATTTCATAGTCATAAATACGAATATGACTACGACATAAAAGCACGTAAGGGATCACGATACTAGTTATAACCAACCTAGTTATACTATCTGGTCTTTATAACCTTGGCTTTTGATACCAATCTGTCACACCCCTAATGGGGCCTAGATGGAGCTAGTGTCTAGGGGCGTGATTCATAATATTCATAGCACAACATGAGGTAGCAAAGAACGATCACTAATGACATTTTGAAAAATCCTAACTCATTGGTAGTTATTAAAAATGGATGTTCCTGTACTAGATTTAAAATGAAATTTAAAACGAGGGTTGCGGAATTATAAATTAAGTTTTCAAAAGACAACAGGATGAATTGAGTAATAGCGCGGGTCTGTGTAAGATGGACATCATATTACGCGGCTGACGAGCACAGCGCGACATAGCACAAGCACGAGAAGGGATCCAAACGTGCGAGTAGTGCCGCCGGGGGCGCGAAACATCAGATAGGAACACGGAGCAAGCAGTGAGAGAGTTGGGTGTAGCCGATCATCTGGCTACTACTCTCTCTGCGAGCTGGGGAGGCGTCGACGGTGAGAGTGAGTGCAGGTACCACTAGGAGCGAGTATCAGCAACAACAAGCGATCATTCAGTCAGATTACATTATCGCGGTCATAAAGCTACGTCATCATACTACATGAATAGTGAGGATTATACGTTCACAACTTATTTGCAGCATAGTGACAGCCTAGAGCAGAGCACTTACTGTGACAAAGAGTCTATACTCTAAATATTTAGTATACATAATACCATTGTTCATATATAGAAAGCTTCGCAATCGTAGACAAGTTGCTTAACACGTGGTAGCCTGGACCGGAGTACCAGAGGAGTATATGTCGATGGGTGACGAGAGGGTGGTAATAAGTGAAGGCGGGAGAGGGGGGAGTTTGAATATAGAGTACTGTAGACGTACCGGGGAATGGGGGGGGGCAGTAGGCTTGGGGGTGGGTGGGGGACGGTTATGTGCCGACCAAAGAACCAATAACTATTTTGACAGGACATATATCCAGTATTCTTGAAAACTCGAACTAGTAAGTGCTTCTTACCCGGATAGGGATAATTAGTCCTAATAGATCTATTTATTCACTCGCGCTCACTTACCCGCCTGCGGTTAAAGGTAATTACGGTCATGATTATTCGGCAATATGGTCTAAACCTACTTAGGCAACACGTAAACAAGGAAATTTCTCACGTATAGTACTTGTGTCCAGTTTTAAAACAAGCAATGTTTCTCACCCAAGTTATAAATAATTATTCAAAAACGAGTATAGTGGGCTATGAACTCACCTTAAGCAAATGGTGAACAAATAATTCAACCGGAGATAATAACGATATCGAACTAAAAAAATAAAAAAGGACTCTAACCGCGACCTAATTAAAAACGCTTCAGAAACGAGAAAATAATACGAAACGTCGAATAAGACGCTTAAAGTAAATAACATCCTAAGTGTATATATGCTTAGTTTAGTTTAGTATAAAGGTTCATTACGAAAGCTTAGGTTTATAGTTACGTTACGATATGATTTACGAAAATTTATAATTTTGAAATTAACTATTTTGGAAAGTTTCTATTTTAGGAAATTTCTAAGTTTCGGGACCTTAATACCGTCCCATAATATACGATGATTCCATTTACCTTAAACGCACAAGTGAAACCTAAACGCCCACTATCTAAGCCAGTCTCGCTAATAATACTAAAAGTTTCTATTTTTAGAAGTTTTCCATTTTAGAGATCCGACATTACGTTCGTGACATTTTTAAAAGTTCCTACTTAATATAACTATGTTACTAAGTTTTCGCCATATTTTAAAAGCTCAAAACTCCCAGAGTGTCTGAAACCATTTTTCCTATTTCAATCAACACCCTACTTTAGTTATTTTTTTTGCCAAAAAATGTTTCAGTTTCATTTCACCATAACTTGGTCGTTTTTAAGTCCTGTTTAATTTTTTTTTTTTGTTCGAGATATGAAAAATCTTTCCTATTCAAAAATAGCTATCCAAAAACTACCTTTAGGCCCTAATGAAAACACTTTTAAGTGTCCGAAAATCCTTAAAACAAATCTGGATCAGCATGTCTATCTTTTCGCAACGCTCCAAAACACCTCCAAACTTCACAATAGTGCCTAATCTAACCTAAACCCATTCACTACTAAACCACCAACAAAACCACACTTAATCTATTCCTAATCCCATTCCATCTTTGTTGCAACACTCAAGAACACTCGATCTCGCCAAGACTACAATATGAGTGCATAAAAATACCAACATCTTTATTATTTATAAAAATAACTTACTTTATAATCTTTGAAAATCATAACACAAACATATGGATGCATAGATCTTGAATAGAAATACAAGAACATGAAGAAATCAAAAGAAGAAGGTTAGGGTTTACTTACAAAAGATGAACAAGATAGAAAACACAAGAAGACTTGAAAGAGAAGAATAGATCTTGTAAAAACCCGATATAAAAACTAAACCTTAACTTGGAAACCCTTGACATAAACTTGAAATCAAATGAAAACACTTCTTGGAAACACCTTGGATCTTGATAAAATGAAGTTTAGGATGTGTGAATCTTAATAGAAATCAAAAGTATGGATTGTGTGTGTGTGTAGTTGTTGTGCCCGTGACCAAAGGAGGAGAAAAGGGAAGGAGAATCTAAGTTTGTGAAGTGAGGCAAGTGTGTGTTGTTTGACTAAAAAAGTTATAACAAGTATTTATAGATACAGTTTAAGGTTTTAAGGTTTGTGGTCCACATGAACCAGCACACCAAGAGTGTGTGGGTTGTATGGTTCGGCCGAACAGGGCAAGAGGAAGGGGAAACAAGCCAATTAACTAGCCATGGTCCAAGACTTTGGCTTCAAGTTTATTATAAATTCAATAGTGCTCTAGTGGTCCAAGTTATCATGGAAGTGTATAAAAAAAAATAAAAAAAAAAAAAAAAAAAAAAATAGAAAACAATTGGCGTTATAGTGAAGAACAAAACAACATGTCATTTTTTTTTTTTTTTTTTTTTGGGGGGTTTTTGTGTTTTTTTTTTTTTTTTTTTTTTTTTTTTGTGTTGTGTGTGTGTGTGTTTTTTTTGTGGTGTGGGTGTGGGGGTTGTGTGTTTTTGTTTTCTTTCTATGTCTTATGCATGCCAAGTGACATGGCTTTATTCTTGAAATTAAATTTGTGTTTTTCCTTTTCTTTTTGAGTGGTGTCCACGAAATTTCAAAGGTTTAAGGGTGGGATTTTTGAAAATTTTGACACTTATTAACAATAGTGGATGATAATCTGAGTTTACATGCAAAGGTGACGGGTTTTCGGGGTTCCGTTTGATCAAAAACGCGAAAAACGTAAACTCACGCCAAAAATATAAAAATTGAAAACGTAAATATTCGTAAACCACAAAATGACATAGAATGACTTTATTAAGTATAATTCACGTAGACTAAGCTCAGTCTGACGTCGAAACGCTTCCGATAATGATTTTTAGATTTTTACGCGGAACAACTTCCCGGATTAACGTTAAATTAACACGTAACTTATAAAAGTTAAAATATTGATCATAAATGATTAAAATATTGACCGGAAATTTAAGGGGTGTAAAAATATCTATTCGAGACCGCAATAATGAGTACTATGGATTTAGATGGAGTAACTTGTTTAAATTGGTAAATTTTAGGATTACACCCAAATCGCCTTTACATGTTGCTTATTAACTAACTACACTGGTTAGTTAACCCCCGTATAAACCCTTTGTTTACTCTCACTTTAAGAGTAAGATACCCCTAGAACAACCCGTAGAGCCAATCCTTTAGGAACTACACCAATTATTTGTTTCGTTACACCTTTACACCTTAGCCTACCCTGTTAGATTAAGTTTATTTTACAGTTGCTAGTTGCTTAAAGTGTAAAGTTTGTATTTCCCGAGTCTTGTGTCTATTTTGGTACGGTTGGAAGAAATTTGCACATCGCAAATAGGAATGTATATTATAGTCAAAACTCATGTATTTTTACTACCATCGCAATTAATGGTACGTCCGAAGAATGAAGGAATTATCGAAGGAATTATCCGAAATTATTATGATCGTGAAGATGGTGAAACTACACCGAGTTTCGTAGTATAGTGTTAGCAAAAAAATCAAAAAAATTAGAAAAATCGCAACAAAAAAAAGAAAGAAAGAAAGTTTGAAGATAATCATTTCACAACTACCGAAGGAATTACACGAAGGATCGATTAAATCGTTGATACAATCGACGAAGGTAGAGTAAGTACCAAGTGGTAGAGATTGCCACTTGCCTTGTAAATATTAAAGTATGGGATAATTAGAAGTTTGACCGTTACAGGAACGCCAACTTAGGTTGTTGTTTTTGATCTATGATCAAGAAGTTATAAATAGTTGTGTCTTTATCATGGTAACGGTCGGGAAAAAGTGTCTAGCAACTTGTATTTTAGACTTAATCTATTTGTTTCATAATTTTTATTTAACAATAATTTATTTCCCTTTCCTAATCATTAACCATGGGTTTTAGCGCGAATCAGGATGCGATCGACTCGTTACGGCCATGTATGCATGTCTCAGCTGCCTTGTTAGTTTATTACTATTGGTGAAAGTTAGAGATTTTTTTTTTTATTTTTTCATAACCCTAAATACTCTACTATTCCTACTCTTTAGCTTATTCGAGGTGGGAGTGAGCAGTCACATGTGTCTATCCCGTCGTTACAGGTGTGTATGTGTGGTCTTTGTCGCCCTCCTGGAATATTGGTATCAATAAAGATTAGTTAGAGTAATCAACCCTAAGCCTTATCATACAAACCTATACTTACTTTTATAAACTTGTTACTCCTTAGCTTTAGCGGTGGGAGATGGTTTTACCTTGCCAAACTTATGATAGAATACTCGTCACGACCGAGCAATTAAGCGAATTAGTTACATGTTACCACATAGATTAGTTGAGTGATTTGAGTGTTTTCATCTTCCTATTTTCGGAGGTGTTTAGTTTATGTAACCACATAGATTAAGTTATATGTTACCACTCGACATTTGGCTTAGGATCGGGAAATCGTGTAAGCTTAGTTGTGGCATGTTTTCTTCCGCCTAAATGGAGCTTGTTTGACTAGTGAAAGTAACCCTCGAGCTGGATACTCGGGATGCGTAGGCGAAGAGGGCTGCGTGGCCGAACACACTGATAAACATTGCTCTGGTTTGCACTTTCTTATTATACTTTTTCGCATTACATCTTTATTTACCTTTATCGCTTTTATATTTATATTTGCATTAGATCATATATTGTTTTGATGTGCTTATATTGTATGATTGTTGATTGTGCATAATAGAAGTTAACATTAATGATTGTGTTTATATTGTCTATGACATGTTCTAGTGGATATGATTATAAATTCTATTATCCTATTGCAACCTAACTTGATGGATAATTTTGATACGAAAAATTTAAGTTTAAAGGAAACGTAATTCAACCCCCCTCTATGATTACCACATTAGTATCAGACCACGTCGCTCTAATTTTCAAAACAAATAGTTTTAAAAATGGAGTACAATCCATGTATCAAATTACCCATGAAGGGGGATTAAATATGAAAAGTATTTTGTTGCTTAATTTGTATTTGTTTTGTTGTTAAATACACTTAGTATACTAGCTCGAAGTAAAAATGATGCTAACAATAAATTTATATTTCGCATCCAAGTTCAAAATTATACACTTTTCTCCAAGTCAGTAAACAAATTCTGTACAAAAAAATAATGAAATATGAGTGTCCAGAGGGCCCCCCCCTTAAAGTGTATGGCTGGTCCCCTTAATACCTGGCCGGCCCCCTTATATTTTAGGGGTCACCTGTCTGATTCGGCAGATTTTCAAAAACTTTGAAAATTCATATAAAATTAACCGTAAGTCCGTAGAAGTCGTGCCACCCGCCATTTTGAAGATAATTGAGTCTACTTTCATATAAAAATACTTCCAAGTATTTATTTCAAACTTAAATAAGTCAGAAAGGCAAAATACTACTTATTGTCCAAAACGTTGAGTCTCGGTTTAACGTAAAACTTGTATTTTATCTTTTCCTTTCGATCGGAACAATTCTATTTGTATCTTGAAAAAATGGTATAGTTAACGTTTTCAAAAATATTTAAAAATGGTTAATTTTTGAAATGGGAAGGAAATTAATTCATTTTCAAACAAAACCGAGCTAAGTATACATTGTTGTATCTAATACACAAAACGACGACAAGTGCTCTTATGTGTTATGCTATGTGATTATGTGCACTTCTTTATGTCTTAATTTTGTTAATAGAAATTATTAAATAATCATTGCTATTTGGTTAATAACTAATTGAATTATCTAAGCACATGTGTCCTGTACACTATTCGTTTGTAGCTAGTTTTTCGGATTATGCCTAACTAGAACGTATGCTAGATTTCTTGTACTAAGTTGAAAAATTATATTTCCATTGCATATAGGCATAGATCACTTAATTTACAAATGTTATATAAACATCTTGTAAATCTTTTTGAGTATGGGAATATACTTAGGAATAAGAGTTTAATAACTTGTCAAGTATATTAATAAAAATGTGTTAAAACTAAGTCACCTATATAGTTCCAACGATTTAATCTATTTTCAACAACACTTTAAATATTTTTCAACAACTTGCTGTTTTACTAGGTTGGTTAAACAAAAGAGAAGATTGTATTAATACATTAGTAACTAAGAAAAAGAAAATGCTTGTGCTTGCATGGTTCTAACATACACACATAATTATATTTTTAAAAACATATAGTATTTTACTTAAGATGTGTGTTGTATAAAAATGGTTAGAAAACCATTTAATACTCATAAAAATGTCCCAAAAACTATTATAATATACATAACAACAAAGAGTTTTTCGCACCAAGTAAAATTACGATCAATGCTTAAATAACAAATTAACTTATCATTATTCATCAACCATACCTTACAACAAACTTGAGATTAATGGGAACATACTATTTAAATAATTATCTATTTTCTTTTAAATTTATGTTTTGTAGTCAGAGAGAAAGATATCGAGAATATATCAATTCTTATTCTAGGGTGAGCAACCGCGACCGTCGACGGACCAACCGATAAGACCGAGACCGAAGGTATTTTGGTCCGGTCCACGATTCGGTATTTTGGACCAATTCGGTCCTCGGTCCCGGCCGTCCACCAAAAACCCGATGATAATGTGCTGTAGGACCGGACCGGATCGAAGACCGGACGATCGAAGACCTCCCTGACCGACCGACTGGGACCGACCGGACCGTCCGTACCATTTCGTCCGGTCCTCGGTCAACCAATTTTTGGCTAGTTTCGGTCTCGTCCAAGGTTGGGTCAGGTCCGGTCCCGGTCCGGTCCGGTCCGGTCCTTGGACCGTGCTCACCCCTACATTATTCAAATTATGATTGATATCTTTATTGAATCTAATTGACATGTTTTCGTGTACAGACATGAAATCGGATTCTTATTTGTTTAGTTTTAAGATTATATCAAAATATAACGAAAGATATCGCCTGGATCAACATAACACATCACACTTGATTGATATGAAAATAATTACATCCTTTTCTAGATGAAAAGAATATGCATCGGATCATAACTCACACTTGTGTTGATGATGTCATATTGAGTCTACTTGTCCAATGGTTGTGTGTTCCAAATATTATACTAATATGTTTAATACATGCATAAAATACACAATGAATTAGGATTGACGACTTGGATGTTTCGTCCGAAATATTCAAGCAATTTACATTGCAATGCAATTGGTAAATGTGTCATTTCGAAAAACCAAACACGAGCAAACTAACAACATATGTAAACTTTGCTCATACAACATAAAAGCACAACTCAAAGCTAAAATTCACTTTTAACTAAATTCTCAAATAAGAATAGATATTCTGTGTTTTATTCACCTATGATAACATATGTTTTTGAAAAACATTATGTTCATGATATTTTATGGACTTATCGTATTAAAGGATAATATATATCCTATGCATTTTATTTTCTTCGTAGCATAAATGGTTGTGTTACAAGAAAATACACTACATATAATTTGAAAAATATAAGTTATTAGAATTGAAAAATAACCTATCAAAATATGTGTCAATGCATAACAATAAAAATAATTTATTCAAATACTTATTTAATTATGATATACAACATTGATAAGAATAATAATTTTAGAAAAGCATATTTGTTTTAAAAAATAAAATATGTCTCTTTTAAATTATTTATCATTAAAGAATCACAAACTCAATTAAGATAAATAATATGAATGAGATTCATTTCACATGACATGAAATGGAGAATTCTTAAAACACTCTCAATATAACATATTTGTCATCCCACAAATAAGTACATCTCTGGCTTTTTTGAAAAACAAAACTCATTAAATATCAACATGTGACAACTACACATTTAAGATGACTAAATATAAGACAACCGATTAAATCAAGCAATATGTAATCGAAACCAAACAACCTATAAATCTTGAACAAAAGATTAAAACATCTTGCTTATGCTTATCTTAGAATTCTACACTCTTAGATAGGTTATGCGAACTGAATTTAAAGAATGTTTAGTTGAGTCATTTTAGGCCTCTAGATAAGATAATACAAATTTTATCTTTCTACACTTCATTAGGCAATATAAAGAATTCTTTTGTCTAACTGAGAAATGACTACTAAGAATCTTATTGCACTAGAAATTCAATTTGACCTAACGGGTTGAATTTGCTATTCCAAGAGTGAAGATGGGTTGGGTATAACCCGTAAAAAAGGTCGTGTTTAGCCTGATTAAGTACCACTAGTGATAGTCCTCATATTCAATTCTCTAATTTGAACAAAATGGCTCTCCTAAATTTGGCCAAATGATAGTCTACATCGATAGACTTTGTATCTCATTAGGAGTGCACACTAAGCACGTAGAAATTAGGCTTCTCCTTAGTCTAATCTAACACAATGCAACCTCACATATGTTCTTTATTATTTCAAGAGGTACTTGTTTTCACATGTAATAGCAATGTTATGTCCTCATACTCTTATCTTAACATTTAATTGCTTAGATATTAAATGCATTCCACTATAAAGGCATTTTGTATTTTTATCTAGCAATTTAGAGAAATATTTCTTAGTTTATCTAAATGACGCTGCCCCTAAATGCTAAATGCTAACATGTTTACATGACGACTTACATTTAAAAAATTATCATGTTTTTGTAATGCGTCTTTTACATGACTACCATGTTAATTGTACACTGCACTAATTAACTTGATATATGACAATTAATGTTTACATGTTATAGAGTCTTACACATTAATCTAGAGATTATGTGTCGATGCATGCTTAGGATAAACTTAATGCCTATATCTATATGTCTTATTCATCACAGTATAATTGTGTCACACTATTAATATTTTTCTTCGCATACTGTGTCACAATCTAAAAAGTCAAAGAGTCCTAGAATGGTCTTATATCTCCTAGAGGTCTTCACCCACACATTCCCTGATCATCATCGCGCCTCACTTCCAAATAAACCACTCTTTCGCCTAGAAAAAAGTTGATACATATCTAACACTCATCCAAGTAGGTTTAACAACTAAATATTTCATCCTAAAATATTCAAGTATCTTTAACTTGCGATCGAAACGAGAAAGGGTCCTATTTCCGAAAATCATATTCAAGACTTTTATCAACATTTGTTCAAAAGCCACATCCTAAAGCTAAAAGCTTTACATCAACCTTCGTGTGACAAAGGTCTTACGAGTAACTACATAAGTGATTCGTAGCCTTTTTTAAATACGACACCTTAAGACTAAGTACTTTAACTTCCGTTAGTCCTTTCCATCCCCTTAGGAATGTCACGATGGTTTATCGTCATGCTCATCTCATACACAATGAGGATCGAACATTATCCATCGATCTTATGATAGAAAACCCATCAAAATTCGTCTTCATTTTCCTTCAAACAATTCCTAAAGGAAATATCTTCATCAAAAAAGTTTCATTGAAAGACAACATTGTCGGCATCTTCACCAAACCACTCAACGGAAACTTTTTAAGTCTAGGTCTAGGAATGATGAAACAAATCTCATAAACGTGTCATTATCATTTTAATAGTCTTGTTACTATTAAATACATTCCGATAAATCTTGACAACTTAATCATTTCATCCAAATGTTTAAAGAAATTTTTAATTCGCTGTATGCAAATAAAATGACAAGCTCATTGATTTTAAGTCTAAGTCGTTTAACCTAATACCGTAATCACCCTCTATTGATTATATACGATGGTTTAACATATTTCGTCACATTTTCCGCTACCACCTTTAAGATAACCTCGTACCTCGTCGTGTGATTGTTCTATGAACATTTGCAACACTCGAGAAGAGCTACATAAACTTCGCGGAATGAATGTTCATCGTATGCTAACCTGACATCCGACAATGAATTGTCATGCTCATCACTTCTGTCGTTATTTCTCTTCATTTATTCTTTTTATAATTTATGTTCGGATGAGCACGAATTAAAAGGGAATGGAAAACACACCTGTTCACATATATCCTTTAACCAAATACTCTCAAGAACACACATATGTGATTCTTATTCACTAGAAACCAACAATGTAAAATCGAGTCATCCTAACCACTACCAATCTCGAGTCATCCACCTAGTCATCTTCACGAGAAGATTCACCAGTAACATTCCTACAAGTGAATCACCATGAAATGCGTCTCGTCCTTCATTTCCCGACAACTCATAACTGTGTGCCTATGTTGTCAAAAGTTAAGTGAATTTCATAATGAAATGCGTCTCATCCTCATATCCTGACACTCATAAGCATGTGTGCCTATGTTGTCAAAAGCAAGTGAATTTCGTAATGAAATGCGTCTCATCCTCATATCCCGACACTCATAAGCATGTGTGCCTATGTTGTCAAAAGTCAAGTGAATTTCGTAATGAAATGACGTGCTCATCCAAGCATATTCCAACTTTTAGCAAGTATGACCAACAAAGAAATATTCAATCTTCAAGTGGTTTTGAGTCATCCCAATGTTGTGTCTTTCATTTTTCATCTAAATCATTTCCACTTTTTAGCAAGTGAAGAACACAAAGAGAATGTCAATCTTCAAGTGTTGTTAAGTCATCACAATGTCAAGTCTTTCACTTCTCTTACACCATTTTCATATTTTCACCTTTGTCCGTCAACATTAACAACCAACAAAACACCCAACAAACCTATTGTCAACACCTTCCCTTTTCCCATCATCTCACTTCTTCATTTATGTCCCTCCTCAAATCATCCTATCATAACCATTTATTTTGTAATCTAAAGTCTTACGATAATGTTCATCCCTAAACACTTCACACATGAAAAGCATATAACTAATGCTTAACAAAGAAACTTGAGGATTTAGGAATCTCTTAATATAACCCTTATCTATTTAAATTCCTATCATCATCTTGTTTAGTATGACGATACAAGAGAATGAACATGTCAATCAAAATACGTCCCCCCATACTCCGATCCAAATGAACATCTTAGAAATATCATTCTCATAATAATAGTGTGTCAATCATAACGAATTTTTTGTCCTCGTTTTATTAAAGTTCAGTATTATACCGAAGGGTGTTGGACAAGTGTATAGTCCTTTAAGCATGTCCGGTGAACCTTATCATCCTTCCTAAAATTCTCGTTCTTAAGTATACATCATGTTCCTTTTACATGGAATTTAGGTTGTTGTTTATTAAAACAATGATTGCATGTTGTTCAGGTTTAAATTTTTCTTTTAAAATGTCCTAGTTTAGACTGCATATATCTAAGACCCATACATGTCTTGTTCCTGTTAGTGTAATGCTATAATATAAGATATATATATATATGAAATAAAAATATATATATATATATATAATACTATATATATATATATTAATTGAGGCTATCATGTTGGTATATAATATGTGCCAACTATTCTACTAAATTTTTTGATACACACTTCGTTAGATTGCTTCCTTGGTGCCGCAAACGAAGGGGGAGCATTTACGACCGAGGGGGAGTTGCACCGTTATGACATCTTCACATTCTTTGATATGTTATTTCCAACCCTTTTAAAATCGCTCCTAAATATAATTATGTTTGCACAAACTAACCCTTGTTGTAGGTTTGATTGTGAAACAAATTTTATACTTGATTCCGCTTAGAGTCTAATTTATTTGGAAGGGCAAGTGTCATAGGAGTGCAATGAGCTAAGGGGTGCTCGAGTGTCAAAGTAGATATCTTGGGATGATTAAACGGGTGATAGGAGCAAGACTTCACTGGGATGAATGATATGCTCGACGCTTGGGTTAATAGAGGAGTTTTCTATATGTCGCAGCTATTGGAATGAAGGCGTGGTGGGCCAACGTTTGGTTGTGTCCGACAATTAGGGGAGAAGAAGTGTAAACAAGTAACTATACATTTTACTATGATTATATTTACATATTTTGTCACACAAAAGGGGAGATTGTGGGTAAAATATTACGATATTTAATCTCTATAATTCGCTCATGTTTGGTGATGACAACATTTAACTTGAACACATAACGTAAAGAGCTGAAAAAAAAAAAAAAAAAAAAGAAAAAAAAAAAATAAAGAGAGATAAAAAAAAATAAAAAAAAAAAGAAAAGAATTACTCGAGATTCACAAATCATCATGCATCATACGACAACATCTCTCGACGTCTCAAGCTGCTTCCAACGACATTTGCACCCAGACGTAAAAGTCACTTAAGTATGAATAAATAAATGCTTATGTTATTTTATGTACAAAGAATGTTTAGTTAACCTCGCATTTTTTTTTAAAAATGGCACAAACATTTTAGATCTTTTACAAAACAGTTTTGGATTTATAAGAATTATTTTATTCAAATAAATATTTGAATTCAATATTCTACCAAAAATTGGCTTAAAAATGGTGTCAAGAAAACACCTCCCCCAGAAAAGACAAAAAAGGGAGCGTCTGGGCTGGGCGGCCCCCTTAATTAATAATGGGTGGGCCCCTTAATTATTAAGGGTACCGGCCCCTATTTAAGGGGACCGCCCAGACAAAAATCCAGCTCAGCTAGCCTATAAATACTGGACTATTCCTCACTGATTTTCTCACCTTTTGCCACACCACTTTCTTTCTGTTTCTAAATCATTTATACTCTCCCACAATCCTTTGATCAATTAAATCATAAGCATTTTGTTGCCAAGTGATTCAAGCTTATTCCCTCCAAGTGCAAGAGAAGAACTTTCATTATCATTAAGATACAAAGTATGTAGGCTAGTTTAGTGCAATTCATGACAGTCTTAATCACAAAGTATAGATCGAGTCATGTATCCAACCTTGTATAATAGGTTTAGAATCATGGTGATCATCAGGTATGTATAGTTTTAGAATCATGGTGATCATAGGAAGCTTTAGTAGAAACGCGAGTGATCTTGTTAGTGCTAGGTGAAGTGTAGTAAAATTATGAAGTAAGAAAGTGTGAAGTAAATGAATTATGAAACCGAAAGTAAGAGTGAAGTTAACTGAAGTTGTGCTTGAAGTAAAGTTTGTCTTGAAGTGAAGTGTGCGTGAAGTGAAGTTATGTCGTGAAGTGAAGTTGTGTGGTTAGTATTTTAGTCCTCAAAATACATGACGTTGTGATAATTTTCTACTAGGATTAGAACTTGACATTTGCTTAGTGTCAAAAATGCAGTGTAAGGCTTATTGTGCATGGTTTTCTCCCGTCCCTAAAGGAGCTGTGACTAAGTGAAGTAACTCTCGAGTTGCGTACTCATAGGAGTAGAGTAGGGCGAAAGGTGCTTCGTGACGAACCACTATAAATTATCGCGTTCGGTGCACTTTGTTTTACTTTTCGAATTACATCTATTTACCTTATCGCTTTACATTTATATTTGCATTGGATCTATATGTTGTGTTGAGTGTTACTTATATTATTTGGTTTGCTGAATTGGTCATGGAAAGAAGTTTAACATATGATGTGTTTATTGTTATTACATGTCTAGTGGACTATAGATGTAATTTAGTTCACACTTATCAATCGCATCAACTTGAGGATTAATTTGATACAAAAATCTTTTAAGTTTTAAATGGAAACATATTCACCCCCCTCTACGATTACCACATTATCCTTGATACTCGACTAAAGGGTCATATTTATAGCTCTAACTCTCTTAGGCTTTACTCTTTCCTTCCTACTTAGGGCATCTGCCACCACATTTGCCTTACCAGGATGGTAGCGAATCTCATAGTCATAGTCATTAAACATCTCTATCCAGCGACGCTGTCGCATATTTAACTCTTGTTTTACTAATGAGAATGTTTAAGACTCTAATGATCGTATATAGATAGACACTTTTTTTCCCATACATATAAGGGCTCCGAAATCTTAAAGGGTAACATAACTGCTCCCAATCAAATCATGGGTCGGTATAATTCTTGTTCATGAATTTTCCAACTGCCTAGGCGCATATGCATCACTTTACCTCTCTGCATCAACACGCAACCTAGTCCTAACCCAGACGCATCACAATATACCACAAAATCTTCTGGTCCATCGAGGAGAGCTAGAACAAGTGCATTACACAACTTGTCCTTCAAAGTTTGAAATGCCAATTCTTGTTCCTCACCCCAATCAAAAGCCTTACATTTTTGAGTCACGATAGTAAACAGACGTACTATCTTTATAAAATTTCCCTCAAATGTAACCTACTTAATATCCATCCAATCCTAAATGAACAAACCTCAGACGAGGTTCTAGGGGCTTTCCCATTCTTAACAACTCAATCTTACATAGGGTCCTACATGAATCCAATTACCATTTATCACATGCCCAAGAAACTTACAACTTCACTTAGCCAGAATTCATACTTATAGAAAACTTAGCTATAGTTTCTCCTTCTTGAGCAGTTCATATATATATATAAAACAAGACTAACCTAAGTGTTCTACATGCTTCATCTCGAGTCCTTAGAGTAATTAGATATCTCTATAAACACTATCACACGACCTATCAAGATAAGGTCTACAAAACTCTGTTAATAAAATCCATGAATACTGTTGGTACGTAAGTCCCAACCAAGGCATTACTGTAACTGCAAAATGTCCAGAACGAGTTCTAAACCAGTCTTGGAATTCATCCTCATGCACACGTAGCTGATGGTATCCAAACCTAAGGTCCTATCTTTGAGAAAACTGCAACCCTTGTAGTCTGTCAAAGTAGATCCATCAATCCTAGGAAGCGAATAACGATTCTTAGCAGTCACTTGTTATCAATTCTCTAATAGCCAATACACGTCCTAGAAAAACATCCTTCTTTCATGAACAACACTGTGCTCCCAAGGCATAAGCCTTAGTCGAATAAACCTTTGTCTTGGAGTTCCTTGAGTTGTCCCGACAACTCCTCCAATTCATAAGGTGCCAACACGATTAGGAGACCTTTGCAATCGGTACAACCCAGGATTAACTCAATCTAGAAATCAATTTCACCAAAGAGGTGGCAATCCTAAGTAAATCTTTTGGAAACACTTGGGAAAATCTCTAACCACAACAATCCCCTCTTATTCTTTCTTATCACTGGCCTAGAAACTCATTAGAAAGTCCTCACTTCTCTTCCGGTCTTTCTCCTAATACTCTAAGCACCTTGCCATCTAGTAGTGGTATCCTCACTACTTTCTCATGACAAATTATTTCAGCCTTATGATTAGACAACCAATCCATACCTATAATCACATCAAAACTTCCATGCCCGAATGGTATAAAATTGATGTCAAAGACATAACCCTCGATTTCTAGTTTGCAACCCTTAATAACCTTATCAATCTCTACTAGTTGCCCGCTAGCTATCTTAATCTCATATCTGAAACCTAATTCACTGGGCTCTATGCCTAACAGAGGTATTAAGTAAACGGAAACAATACTATAGTCTACACCAGAGTCAAATAAGGTAGTGGAAAATGATTGTTCAAAGTAAATGTACTCGTCACAATGTTTCCGGAAATCTGGGCGGGCTCTCTGCTCCCAACATGAATGCCCTGCCCCTAGCTTGGTTCCCTTGGGTTTTTCCATGAACCTTGCCCCCGTTATTTGCAAAAACTGGTTTGGACGGTTTTCCTCTCCATCCCTTATGCTCTATTCATCTAGGACATGCAATTTGAATGTCATACTCCCACATTCATAGCATGCTCCACGAGCAGGTGTTGGGTTCCTTACATTTACCGGGTTCACATTCCTAGGCACAACTCTACAATCCTTGCTAGATACCCAGCGGTTATAATTAGAAGCATGTGCGACAAGCCCTTCGGTTGGCCTGAAAGAAGTTGCAGGTAGTACACTTGGGGCAAAGCACCCTGATTCTCTCTTCCTACAGGTTTGATGGTTGTAGCAAAAGCAATTCCCAGTCTAGTCCCTTTATTATCATCCCTACCAATTCTTATCCCTTGCTTAGTTCCCCACGTTTCCTCTTTCTCAACCTACTATTTGGATTAATTCTACACCTCATCGATCAGTGCACCAGAAATACTGCATATCTTTGGCTCCATTTCTACCACCATCCTACGATCTGTGGAGTAAAGCCATACGCCGTATCTCTTAATCGTCCTACTTTATGAGGTCACTAACATGTGGAACTGACCTAGCAGACTCAGAAACCTAGCAATATGATAAACCGCATGGCCAGCCCCGACCATAACATGATTCCACAGCTCAGTTTCCAACTTTTGCATCTCATGACTAGGACAAAACTCTTCTATCATCATAAACTTAAAGTCATTCCATGACATACTAACAGCAACTTTCTCCGGCTTAGCGTGTGGATAGTATGATTTTCCACCACGTGTTAAATCCTTACCCACAAATGAACCAGCAGTGTATTTCACTTTTTGGTCAATACTACAGCCACTCATATCCTGCACGGACTCCATTTTCTCAATCCATCGAGTAAGAACTACAGCACCTCCCTTACCATCATATTCCTTAGGGTTACAAGCTAAGAACTCCTTATATGAACAACCTACCCGGTTGCCATTCACTAACACATTCCTAACGTTCTCCTGAACATTCTCATTAACCACATTACCATTTTGATTTCCAACATTTCCTTGGTTACCAACCTGAGCTAAAAGGCGGTAAGAGGTTCTGTAATTGTTGGGCAATGATTGTCGAGAAGTCGGGTGCTCCTCCTACACCCCCATTGACTCCCTCTACATTCTTATTAGCTCCCAACCCAGTGTCATACCCTGACCATTCAAGTTATCAACACTCTCATCATTACTCCCTTAGGTCAACACTTCGGGTCCTCATCCTTGGCGGCATTATCTACACGAGGGAGAACATGGGCAACGTTAGGTAGGTAGGAAGACTAACATATATATAGAATATCTTACTATATATATAATTATACACATAATACCCCCTTATGGTGTCAACATCAATTTGTGTGAACAATATTACCAAGTACGAGTAAGTTGTGATACTTTTATAACTACGTTGGCCACCGTATTTATAACCGGCGGCCTTTCCTAGTCGTACTAGTATTAAGCTCACACATCTCAATGACTGACATAACTAAAGCACCAAACCGCGAACACGCGAAAGTAAGCAAAAGCGAAACACCACGTACATAGATCTTATCCACAGACTAAATGATGAAGTCTTAAGTTTAAAAGTATAGGTTAATCACCTAGTTCTCTATAACCTTGGCTCTGATTACCAGTCTGTCACACCCCGACAATGGCGAAAACTCAGGAATGCAACATAATGATCAATCATAACACAAGATACAATATAGAGAAAACTACAATGCATAAACTTCAAGTGTTATGAAGACCATCAACCTCGAACAAACCTCGAGTGATGTCCCAAATCATAACCAAATCCAAAATCTCTTACAAATTCCAAATGCCCACACAAGGGTCCAAATCCAAACTTAAACCAAAACTTCCAAATACTAAGAACCAAACAAATAAACAAGCAAGGCTTCACATGAAAAATCCACACGGGATACTCCTAAGCCTGCTATCACATATCACCAACCTATTCATCTTTCACTTCACCTAAAAATGATACTCAAAAACGTCAACAATAATGTTGGTGAGCTCGTAGGTTTGACCTTAAACCCAAAAGTTGTGCCAATATCTCAAAACAGTGGACAATAGTGCAATATGATAGTGAATATATGAGAATCACCCATGACTTAGCATCCTCGCTAATCATGTAAACCCGACCTAGCTTACCCGCTAGTCGATAACCCTGCCCTAGCATCCCCGCTAGTCAGGTAGCAAATATGTCACTTACGTACCTAAAGGGCCTACCAGCTGGAGCACTATATTAGGCAGGACCACAACCCTTAATCGAGCCAAACATATTACACATAAGTAAAACACAACCATGCATGCAAACACATACATGCAAGTGCCAAACACAACAAATCAAGTAAAATCACATCCCATATATCCACATAACAATCAAAGCACATAAATGGTCCCAAAAACAAACACGTTTCCGCATATTTCAATTTCAAAACAGTTCAAAACACATTTGAATATCATTTTCCCCCAATGGAAAAAACAGTAGAAAAATGGGGCTACGAGAACTCCCCTCAAGCAAGTCTTAAGCAACCAAATCTTAATCACACAAGCAATTGCAACGATGTCCGCATACGACCTATCCAGTTAATGTCCCATAAAATCATTTATTCCAAAACATCTTCACTTTGATGCATAAGGCTAATGCGTTGTAACAAATAACCCATAACAATTAGTGGTGTGATGGTTGACGTCGAATCCTCATAATATCTTATATCTGATAATCTCAATTATACATACTTATACTAATTTAAAGAAAATAGAATAAGTAATATAAGTAAATATTTATTATAAATTAATTAAATATATATCTCCGATAAGTCCATCTACCCTTAGTTACCAGAAAATAATCATAATATGGTTGAAATTGAAACGTTTACCCATAGTAAACATATTCGAGAAGTTTTGAGAAAAATTATATTTTTTTTTGTCTTTTATTGAATTTATTAAATATTATAAAATAATTATATAATATTTTAGTAATTTAAAAACCAAAAACATGTCTTATAAAAAATTTCTAAGTATAAATTTTTTACAAAATTTCGACATGACCCGTACGTTTATATAACGTTTTCCAAGGTTTTAAACCTTAATTTCAACATTTTCACCATTTTGACACTTTTTGACAAATTCCAAAAATCTCAATCTTTAACGCTTACTAAAACGTTTTTCCCAAAATAACGTTCAATATCACTTCGTAAATACATTTCACTTTCAAAAGTCCGTCAAAAACTCTTAAAACGACTAAATAAGCTAATTGGGCCTTAAGGCCCCAAGCAAGGTCGTCATTAAGGTATTAAAGATAAAAATACGTTCTAAACCCAAAACTAAGGTCCATTTATATACATAAACTCATACTAATAAGTAGAAAATAACCCGGACCACAATAAGCCATCAAATAAGCCACGGCTTATTTGTGCCTAATGGGCCGTGAGCCCAAGAGCTCCAAAAATCAAGTCCGTAAGCTCAAAAATAAGCTAGTACGCTACGTTGTATTTTGGTTAACACCATAAGCTATAAAAATAGTCCACGAACATACGCCATACCACGAAAATAATCAAAATCACTTCCCTTGTGATTTTAAAATAAGACGTGAGCATATAAGCACAAATAAGTGCACAGAAAACCCACATATACGCTAACAAAGCTATTATTCAAAATAAGCTATTTAGCAATATATGTTTCTCAACCATCATAACCACGATATCAAAACTAACAAAACCTTATCCTTGTTTCATTTTATTCAAACCCCAAACGCACCCTTTTATCCATTTCGTTTCCAAAAATCGATTTTTACGACGATCAACTTATACAACTAACATATGCATCAATATAAACCCAAAAGGACAAACAAAATTTAAATTTAGAAACTTACTAGAAAATCTTCAAAAATATAGATTTCGACACGAACCGGACAACCCAAACATTGTTTTTATGATCCCACGCCTATTGGTATCAACCCGGATGACTTAGACCTTTATGTTCTTGATTAAAACTTCAAAAATGAGTGTGTTTTTGTGTGTGTAGCTGCTCGGATCAGCCAAGGAAATAAAGGAGAGAAAACAATAGTTTTTGTGTGTTTTTTTGGTGAAATGTGTGCTTTTTAATCCAAATGAGACAATATATGAACAAGGGGGAGACACACTTTCTAAATAAGTGCCTTATGGTCTCCTTGGTGTCCTTTAGACGTTCATAGCATCCTAGGGGGCTCGGTCTCTTTCTTTTCGTGTGGGGATCACTTAAAACTCATAAAACTTGATCGTAAAATTTTCCCCAAAGTTAATTAGCATTTTTATTCACCTTAAAAATACTTTTACAATAACTTAGAGTATTTACTTGACATATTTCCACACTTTAAACCCTTCAAAACTCATCTAGACATTAACGGACGTGTTAGGACTTGTTTTTCGTCATTTTTCAAATTTCACGGGTCAACCACCCGAAACTTAACTAACATAATAATAACTTCTAAAAATGATTATTATTCACAATAAACCATGAATCATCACAATTTTTATAAAATCACCACCATCAACACGCTACAAAATCTGAATAAACTAACAAACGTCAAATAGTCAAAGGACTAAACGGGTCTACGGTACAAGATTTGTATTAACTGATCTAACGTCAGATATGGTCAAGGTCCTATAAATGAAATTTTCAGAAACAAAAAAGGGCAAAGAGGTTACATTCCACCCCTTTAATGAATTGTGACCCCAAATATTCAGTCTACTAACAAGCGACTAATACAAATGCGCGGGTACTTTATATTGTCATCTGATATTCACGTCCCACGTGATGCTGGGTCTCGTTGTTGAATTCAGCCGATCTTGAAGATGGCGGGGAGGGTTAATCCTACTATGCTTTTAGATAGGAGATACTCTCTTTCAAAATTTCCCATAGGTCTTCCACTTATTTGCTTCTGTAGCATTCATAGTGAATCGGCAGCCAAAGGCACTGGGGAGTGTTGGGTGCTGCTCATGCATTCTTATGTGCGACAGGGGGAAGGGTCTATGGTACACCCATGCAAGGTCAGCTAGGGTTAAGCATTCAGGGTGGCGATCTGGGCCAGTCTGGCGCAATTAGATCGCAATTAAAGGGGCCATACTTAGTGCGCTCGGCGACGACGAGAGCAGGGGGGGACAAAACCAGATAAAGAAACTAGCAGCGAAGAAGGAGGGACTTCGACGCTTCGAAGGGACAACCGCCGGGGCTAAAGTAAGAGAGACACAGCCGAAAGCGTCACAACCGCCAAAGCCAATACAGGCATAGAAGACCACGGCGCCAGCCCGCGTGAGGGAGACAAACACCAAGCACGCCGGCAAGGCCAAGGAGACGGCGTACACAGAAAGCGCAAAATCAAGAAGGGGCATAAAAAGGGATCCCCAACCCGAGGGCCGTACGCTAGCGGGCGACCTGCAAACCACCCCACCGGGGTCTGCGACACCCACCACACCATTACACTGCGGTCAGGACAGGGCTGGGAAGTGGGGTCGAGGGCGCATCGAGCGCCGCAGGTGCGGGTCGCGCCAGGGGGCTAGCGGCTGAACGGAATAAGACGCGCCGGACACAAAGCTGGTGGGGCTGCGTGGACGCCGCCCGCCATCGTGGGAAGACGGCGGAGATTATAAGGAACTTGGCCCGGCGCCAAGGCGCTCCACCAACGAGAGGCGCAGTCAGGACGGGGAGCAGACGGGGATTGGGGACGGACGGGGCGGAAGTAGAACAGAGGAGATTGAGATGGGGGAAACGACGCGGGCAAGGGCTATCAACGAACAGGAAGGATCACGCGACGGGAGCCGAGGCGGGAAGGCCGCCCGAGAGACTTTGGGCGGCCTGTTACGAGTGAAGACCGTAAACAGGGCCTCGGAGGCGGACCGGCCGCTCAAGCCGCAAGGGGAGAAGAAAACGAGAAAGAAAGCATAAGGAGGAGGAGTAAGCTATGGCACGCCGACGTGACGTAAAAGGACGGCCGAACGGCACACCAATCAACCGAAGCCTTGCCGACAACGAGTCACAACAGCCACACGGCGCTTGCGACCGCGGAGACGATTAGCCCCCGACAGACGGGGCCACCGCACTAGAATGCAGCAACAAGCGCGTCGAATATGGAGAGGGTAGGGGAGCGGGGGCGCACCTGACCCCCCCGGACAAGACGCCCGGGATGCTCGGCAGCTCTGACCGACCGGCCGCCCAATGGAGGCAGCGCCCCAAGACGCTTCCAGGCAGGAAACAGTGAGTTCCGCCCAGGGAGCACTTGCGAAGAGGTAAAACCGCGTACACAGAGCGACACCCCAGAGAGAAGTCAAGCGCCCCAAGCCCATTCGGCCCGGGCTGGGCCCGGGGCGCCCCGAAAGGAAAGGGAACACCAACTGCTGAGGGAATACAAGACCGGAGAAGCCCGACAACAGCACGCGACCGAGTGGGATAAGGCGCCAGTCGTGACGCTGACCCCCACCGGAAAGGCCTGCGTCCAACCCGGAAGCAGGGAACGGAGCGAGCGACCACCGCCGGGTCAAAAAACGCGAGTGAGCTCACGGGGAGAAAGGCACACACCGGCCGAAACATCCGCCTAGTTCCCCAGCTATCGCCAACACCTCCATAAACGTTGCGCCACGGGAGAGGCAATCGATAGAACTGGAGGACTAATTCGTTCACCAGGACAGATTCAGAAAGAAGTGGGACGTGAGGATGGCGCCCCCCTACGGTAACAGGAGTCCGCCGGCAAACCCCGGAGAGGCCCGCGTGCCGCCGGGCACCCCACACTGGCGCGGACCTAACCGAAGAGAAGCAGGAGCCAGGCGTGACCGACGACCGCTCGGCACTGGGCGGCCGGACGATCGGCGAGCGCACCCCTCCACAACCAAAGGCCGGGGCCCAGCACGGCCGCGCTTACCCCCCGCTCCGACTCCCGACCAGCGAACCGCGTCCACCCCGTGCTAAGAGCCCCTCTTCCCTTCCTTTCCACCACTTTTCCCTCTTTCATCTCCTTCCCCCCCGCTCGCGCTCCGCCCTTCCCCTCCACTATCCCAACCGCCTTCTCCTTTCCCTTCCCCATCTTCCCCTTCCCCCAGCGCCCATCTTCTCCTTCCCCCTAAGCCTATTTCCATCTGCCAGCCCCTCCCCCAGCTCCCTCTCTTCTACTGTCTTCCTCCTCTCCTGTCCGGTTGTCTGCTCACTGGCTCCTAACGCATAGGACTCCTCTCCTTTCGCCCTCCTCCCCTCCTCATCCCCTTTCCAATGCAACATCGCCACCACACGAGTCTCCCCAAGCCACCCCCTTAAGTCCACCTCTTGAGATTCTCCGCGCATCTGCCACCCCTTAGCCCTTCTTTCCTGCTCTCCACCTCTTCTATCACCCCCTACTCTCTCTTCCTCCCTTCCCCTCCTACCTTTTCGCCACTGCCCCTCTTCCCCCCTTCATTCCAAGACCAACCGACCAGACACCTCCCCTCGTCCCCCCCATTCCACAGTCACCCTACCGCCATTCTGCAGATTAGCAACTCACTCTCCCCTCCACGTGCGTCCCATAGCATCTCTCATTTCTCAATCCCAACGCCGCCAACCCCTCACGTGTACACCCCCCACCCTCACTCGCCATCCCCTCCTCACGATCACCCAGTCACGCCCGGCCATGTGAGATACCCACATAGATGAGTACGCATCAAAGTATCATCCCCCCCTTCCCTCCTACTTTCTGCCATTATTTCGCCTCGTCCTCTCTTCCCCCCCTCCCCCCTTCCCTTCTCCCACCTCTCCCCTCCCCGTCCTACCCCCCCCTCTCTCCTCTCCCCCTTCGCCTCCCCCGCTCTTCGGTCTCGTGATTCCCTCTTATCCCCCCCGACTAACACCCACCACCCTCCCCCCCACCTCCTCGGTCTCACGAACGGACCGGCAGCCGCCGCCGACCCACTCATCTCTTTGTCCCCAAAAGGGGATGATAATAGGCCGCCACCAGTGTGTGACTGTTCGCTACCTAGCTCGGTCGGTTTCCGTTACTCCGCCTCTCCCGCGCGTCGCGTACATCAGCCTTCATCCAATCGCTCTGATCAGAGCCCGTCGCTAAGTCCATGTGGCCCCGACCCGGTCGCCGGGTGCGCCCGCGGTCCCTGGGACTGCCTGAGCTCCTCGTCCCTATCGCCTGTGCCGCGGGCGACCCCTTGGCGACCTCGCGTGAATACTCATCCTTAGCCCTTGTTCGACGCCCGTCGCAGGGCGACCGGCGAGGGCGGGTGCACCTAGCACACGCGACCGGCCCTCTTCACCCGCGCAAGGGCATCTAGTGCTCCACATTCGCATATCAGCGCTACGCGCGATGACCCCCGCACACAGAAACCAGACTCCGGACGAAACCGCGTGCGGAGGCGCGGTGAAAGAGAAGCAAGACCCCGCGAGCTAACACCGATCGCAGAAGGGACAAACTTCAACAGAACGTGGAAAAAGCAGGACCAACCGGCGGCAGCACCCCTGGCCGTTGGGGCAAGCCTGCCGAAGGGGCCGGGTGGCCCACGCTCAGCCCCGGGCCGACAGCGTACGCACGGGATACCGGCCGTTCGCCGCGGGCACCTCGCCGGCCTGCCGGGCGGCGGCCTCACCTTCTCTCTGTCCCCATCCCATTTTTCCTTTCATTTTCCTTTTCCTTTCTTTTTTCTTTTCCTGCCTTCCCACCCCCCTTGCTACCGCCCGTTCTCCTCCACCCTTCTTCCCCCCCCTTTTTCATCCGCCTTTTTCTCCCCCGCCCTCTCGCCCCCCTCGATCCCCTTACTTCGCGCTCCCTCCTTTCCTCCCATCGTTCCTCCTTCCGCCTCTCGTCCGATGTCGCCACTTCTCACACCATCTCCTTCCAATCCCATAGCACCCTTCCCTCCCCTGCTCCCCTCCTCTCCCCCATCCTCCTTCTCTCTCCCTCCCTACCTTCCCGCACCTTCGCCCCCTTCCCCCTGCTCATCTAATGGTTCTCGTCCTCCTCCCCCTTATCTCTCTCCTCCTCTCTCCTCACTCCCTCTTCTTCCCCTTCTCCCCCCCCTCCGCCCTCCCTCGTCCCTGTTCCCTCCGCCCCCGTACCCCCCCCCGCTCCATCCGGCTCACTCCCCCCTTGTCGCGCCCCGTATTCAGACGTCCTGTCCCTTGCGGCGTCGTCGTTCTATCCCCACTTTCTCCACGTGCCTCCCAGATCCCCTCCACCCCCCCCCTTCCCCCTCCCTCCCCCCTCCCACATCTCCCCATACTCCACCCTTCGCCGCGCCTCACTCTCTTCATCTTCGATCTTGTTTCGTTGTCTGCCTCCCGTCCCCTCATCCTCCCCTTTCTTACTTCTTTTGTTGCTCCTCCATTGTGTTCACCTCCACTCCTCCCTCCGCTCCCCCCCCTCTTCCTCCTCTCCCCTACTAACCCCCCCTATCTCTGCTCCCACCCCACCGCCTTCTTCCCTTGCCGCTCTTCCGCAATTCCGCCCCCCCACCCGTCCCTCTCACCTCCTCACCTTCTTCTCCCCTCTTTTTCTTCTCCCTTCTCGCCCACTTTTTCCTTCCCCCGCCCCCTCCTCCCTTCTTTCCACCCCTCTCTTCCCCCAGCCCCCCCTCCTTCTCCTTGGTGCTAATTTGCCTTTCTTCCCAAAGCGTATCACACATTTTTAAGGCGACACTTTGAGCAAGACATGGTCACCTACACTAAACTCAACAGGCTTCCTCCTCTTATCAGCATAACTTTTCTGGCGATCACGCACAACCTTATGTCTATCCTTAATCTGCGAGATCTTCTTAGTAGTCTCTTGCACTAACTCAGGTCCTATCAACTGACCTTCTCCAACCTCAGCCCACATAATTGGTAAACGACACTTTTCCATACAATGCTCAAAAGGAGCACATCTCACACTAGAGAATGATAACTATTGTAGAAACATAAATGACATATAAAACAAGGGATTAAACAGATCTGGAGGTTGTGTAAAATAAAAAAGATGTAAAGGCGTTGATAGTGGTGTGATATAAAAAGAGATGGGAAGAAGGTGTATGTGGTTGAGAGAAAAACACAACGACTTACACACTTTACCAAATGTAGAGACTTCAATGCCCCTCCATGGACGCTATGATGGGGGTATATATTGTAGTCGTAGTGACGTTATAGTACTAACTTAAAGTCTTCAATAATACTAATGGGCTTATCCGGCCCATTAGATGGGTGCGGGTTTGACCTATTAAGTATTCTTCATTGTCGGCTTTGACTTTGACTGTTGACTTTTTGCTGCTGACCATTTCTTTGACTTTGGTTGACTTTGCTTTTCCATTCCGTGTCCGGTTTTGTCGTTTTGGCTTCGTTTTTCGTCATTTTCTTAGATATCCGTTCATGCACAACACAATTAGCAAAACAAGCATATTTTTGGTATTTTAAGTCCGTTTTTGGTTATTTTAGCTTGTTTTTAAAGGTAAAAGGTATGTGTAATTAAACACATACCACATGTCTTGAAAAGCTTTCTTCATAGACTCCTTTTTGGCGAAGTTTCCGAATCAGCTTCCCCCCAAACCAACATCCCTATCTTAAGCAGATTCTGAAACTTTGATGTAGCTTGAACAATCTTCTACTTGTCATTGACGTGTACAGCGGAATTTTGTAGAAGTCAAACTACACCAACGACCACTGCTTCTTGTCATTAGGGCTTGGTGAATATTCGTTTAGGGGTGCATGCGAGAAATCAGCAAGTGTTCTTCTCACGTTTGCAGAATACTTCACAAACCATTCTAAGTGAAGTAGTATACAATACTTCCCCCTGGAAGCTGACATGGTAACATCAAAGTCAATTAAGTCCCGGATGTACACGGAGACTTCAAGAAATTTTTCAAAAGACGAGGAATATTTGTAAGACAACCACGTGATGAAAGAAAGTCGTTCCAAAGAAGTAAAGACGACAAAAATAGTAAAAGCGAAAGAAAATGTTTTAGATGCGGAGATCCAAATCACCTCATTGGAGAATGCCCAAAGTCACCAAGAAGCAAAAACCAAAGGGATTTTATTGGAGGAACATGGAGTGATAGCGGCGAAGATGAGGAAGAAAAGACTAAAGACGAAACTTGTCTTGAGGCTCAAGCGTCTAATGAGGTACTTTCCGAAACTGAATTTTATAGTGATAATTTATCGTCAATAAATGACTCATAATTAGATAGTGCATATCAAGGTTGTCAGGATCGCGATCTTGATCGTAGGATCGTACGAACCTACGATCACACACACAAAAAACGATCAAGATCGTAAGGGGATCATAGCCCAAGTAGGATCGTGTCAGGATCATAGGATCGCGTTATCGTCGGATCGTTACCGATCCGATCCTAATTATAACTCGTTTTTGGACTTCTTTTTCAGTATATTAACTTATTAATCGGCATAAGCCCATGTTTTCTTAAAGCCCAATATCCAAGTCCGAACATACATATACTAAATTAGTAAATTACTTATTAATATAAAAGAATTACATACCTAATTTCCTTTTGCAGTTTGCTTGCTCGTTTCATCTCCTTAATACCAAATCGGCAAATCTCAGTGAGTTGCTATTGTTTGATAATTGAAATCTATTTATAATTTTATATGGTAAGTAGTTATTATTTATATTTCAGTAGTTCTTTACTTTACCTTATAAATTATTTAATTAATTGATTTGTTGCTTTTACATTCTTAGCAAATAAATTAATTGATGTATGATGTAGATTAACAATAGACATTCTAGTGGCCATGTAATTTCTTGTTGTTCCTAGTTGTTTATAACAATAGTTAAGTATATTATAGACTTCTTGTGGATATGTAAACTAGTTACTAAATATGGATTAGTAACTGTTAGATTTTTGTTGTTATTGCCAAATATAACACCCCCATTTTGACAAATATAGCAACGGAAGCTAATATGGGGTATTATTTCATAGTACAACAGTCATAATCATAGAAAACGACTCGTAAAGAGATGTTTTTGTAAACTTTAGTTATCATTCATTTATTCATTAGAGTTTTACAAGAAGAGAGGTCCCAAAATCTAGAAACATAAAGTTTGAAT
>BQNB010005878.1:0-29062 GCA_026074375.1 Tanacetum coccineum | reverse complement strand
GCAATCTAGGGAGTAATACATGATTAAATGAATACAATCTTTTTATTATATTGTTATCACCATTAACGTAGTTTATTATTATAGCTAAAACTAACCAAACCTCTCAAACATATGATTTTACTGCTTTCTTATAAATATAAAAATACAAAAATAATCTTCTCTCAACCCTTAGAATTCTGTTAGACCGTGATCAAACCTTCCCAACCTATTCCCCTAGAGAACGATAACAACCCCCGAGTCTTGCCTATACTACTACAACGGTTAGGTACTCTGCCTAGGGAGTTGTAAAACTTCTTGTAGAAGTCTCTTATGACAACCGCATCAAGTTTTTGGCGCCGTTGCATGGGGAATAGTTAGTTTTTTTTATCATAGTTTAGATTTGTTCTACTTGCTTGAAACCTTTTAAGTGAGAATTTTATTTCCGCATATCAGCTTTCTAGTAGTCTATCTTTTCTTTGTGTGATTGTTCGTAATTTCCATTGACTATTCCACTCTTTACTATAGAGAATGTGAATCCGTCATCGACCTTAGGATCCTTTTCTCAGGAACTCTTTGTCACTACTCACACTAAGTTTACGGCCCGAATTAACAAGCTTTTAAAAATAAGGCAAACTATTGATTCTCTCCTCTTCAAAACCATTAATGAATTGACCAATCAATCTTCCGACTCTGAGACTTTCTGCACTGAAGAGAGAATTAAAGAGATTGAATTAAGAACACAATGAAGAAATAATTTTGAGGAAGAATTGTTCAAAGATAGGTTCCATACTGAGGAAGAATTAGCTTCCCATAAGGAACTATTAGGAGAACCTCAACCCTCTTTCTCGACCCTAGAGACCAAGATTAGGAGAGGCGACCCCTAGAGTTTAAAGATTCCCTGTGTAATCGGCACCGTTTACACGGGCCATGCATACATTGATCTACAATCTCCTGTCAACATCATGTCTCATGCTTATTACAATAAAATAAGAGAAAAATCCTTTCAAGCACGTAGAAACCCATACCAACCATATAATTTTTGTAACTTCGTTGGAAGAGCTAAAAATATGCATATATTTATTGGGTACTTCATTTATGTTGTGGACTTTATGATTTTAGAATATTTGGGCAACATAATTGATAGTGGGCTAAGTGAAGTAGTTTTGGGAAAACCTTGCAGCATAGGAGGTCTTAAGAACGCAAATTGTAACACCCCGATATTTGACATATAGCAGGGGAAGCTAATTTGGGGTATTACTTCATGAATCATAGTCACAATAATAGAAAACGACTCAAAAGAGACATTTTTAAAAGATAAGTTATCATTCATTATTCATCAGAGTTTTTACAAACGCAGGTCCCAAAATACATTTCAAAACATAAAGTTGAATGATAACAGGTTTGGACGTCCTTATGTCCAGTGCCACTCCGTGCCATAAGTTGCTCAATTACCTGATATAAACATGATAAAAAGATCAACATAATGGTTGAGTGAAATTCATAGGTTTATGATAAACAGTTTGAATACAAGTCATCATAAATAGTGGGTTACGTTGTTATACACCCATAATAGTAATAATTGCAATGCAGATACAATTATCATAGAAAACAATATTATTTCCCTAAGCTCATGACACTGAAGCCTTGAGATAATCAATAATCATAAGTAGTTGCCCCAACGGGCGCCTTTGCCAAACACCCGCATAGTTTATTCAAATGAAGTGCGTTTGGTTACCAAAAGTACATGTATACCAACGGGGGAGTTCAGTCCCAAATAGATCTATTCACAGCATTCACGCTTACTCCAAAGAGTAATTAACGGTTCATGATAGTGGGATCTTAATGGCAAAAGTAGGGACTTAGGCAATAATGCATTATGATAGCATACAGTTGGAAAAACACTTGTATTCATGGTTTATAACATGTATCCCCCTCGCGGGTTTATGAAACATTTCAAAGATTAAAATGCGAGGCTATGAACTCACCTTAACAGGGAAATCTGATTGATGGCAAAAGTATATTAGTTTAAAGTAACGGCCTTGTCACGCAACCTGGGTAATATGTCAAGTCTTAGTTTGATTGTTTATCTTTCAAAACTTCATGAAGTTTAACATTTGATTTATTAATTTATGGAAATATTGTATCACTGTTCGGGCCATCATAATTTATAGGTCATGTAGTAAATGTTTGAGGAGCCAGGACACTTTAAATTGTAAATCCAGCAAACTCGTCAAAACGTATACCCAAATGAAACTCCTCACATGAAGATCCCTAGTAACGTGATACGTTATAGTTTTAAGTTTTCTTCAAAAGCTATTCGATGATAAATTACGTTAATTATATAACATAATTATTTTATAATGCGTCGATCGATGATTAATAATGATAAATGTATCGGGTTTCAGCCCATCTAGTTATAAATTTCAAAAAGTTACGATATATACCCCTCGTATGGGATTTAATTGCAAAACAAGTCCAAAAACCATAATAATGATATTTTTGAAAATCAAAAGAGTTTTGCAGCTTATGGCTTATTATATTAAGCTAAAATAAGTAGAGTTTACGAGCTTATAGCTTATGGAAAGGGCGTATGAGCTTAAAAACACAAAATGGGTGCGTATGGTTTAAGAAAAACAAAAACGCATGGGTTTGTGATTCAAGGATTTAATCAAGAGTTTATATTGGATCTAAGGAAACTTATTATATATTTAAAATAGAATATGAGCTTTTTGAACAAGATTTTGAGCTTACTTGAGCTTATATGGGTCGAATGGGCTTATTGGGTTCGTACGCCTAGAAAACACCTTTAATGGCTTCTTTCTCTTGATTCTTGGCTTTAATTCTGATCTTAGGGACTTCACTTGATCTTCCTTGGTCTTGTTTAGAAATCCATTTGTATTTGTGTTGAGTTTTGAGGTGTGTTTTGAAGTGAATAAGGGGTGCGGCTATTTATAGGGTCGAATACCCTTGGTGCCTAAGTTTTAAAGTGAAATGGTGGCTAAGCTATTGAGAAGTGGTGTCCAAGGAGTAGCTAAGGTGACTAAGGGCAGCTATGGATGAGTATGGGAGGCTAGGAAGGTAGCAATGTAAGGTGTTAGAGGTTAGAAGGATGCGAATAGACAAGAGTGACAAGGAGGTGACAAAGCAATACTTGGTGGCCAAGGTGATGAGTAAGGTGCTTGTGTGGTTGCTTGGTGACATGGTGGTGAGGTCATGGTGGTGCTAGGATGTTAGCTTGAGGCGCCTGTTTGATTAAAATAGGTTAAAATGAAACAAGGGGTGTCGGGTTTGATTTTTAAGTTCGGGTTAGGGTTTATGTTTATAGTTTAGGGTTTTGCGAGCTAAGGTTAAGTTTAGGGTTTAGGATTAGTGTTAGGGTTAGGGTTAGGATTTAGGATCAAGGTTTAGTGTTAAGATTTAGGTTTTCGATTATGAGGTGGTTTTGGTTCCTGGTATTAGACGAAATAAGGTTTTAGATTTAGGGTTTAGATCGATTAGGGTTAGGGTTTAGGGCTAAATATCGTGCATTGTGATGCTAGTATGTTATGCTAAAGGAATGGTACAAAATTTGTTTGAAATTTTGAGGGAAAATATCCTTTTTGAATTCATGCATTAACGAATTGTACCTTGTGCTTTGCATGACTTATACCATGGTTTTGGAGGGAAAGTATATTCAAATTTTATGCATTGATTGCTTGTACACTTGCCTTGTAAGCTTGTACATTTATTTTGAATGTATATGTTACATAAAGTTAGGGTTTAGAATATAACCCTTCACAAGATAAAGTTCGAAGTTGGTAATATCATTGGTGAACGCAATGTTAAATACATAAAGCTGTACAGTGTGGAAATAGAAAGCTACTAGAATTATTGACTTGATAACTATAAGGGACGTATTACAGTGATATAAATGTAGATAGAGATGGCATAGGTAGTTGCGTGAGCTCGTTTACTTTAGTTATGTAAACTACATTACATAATGGAATAAAGCAAAAAATTTCCCTGTAAAAAGGTGGTATATATAATAGATGGATATACAAAGTGCATACTACATTGAATAGATGGATAATTACATTGATGAAAAAATAACGGGTGTTATATCTCCACTCCCTATAAGAAATCCCGTCCTATAGGTATTTAATTGATGCCGGAGTGATGTTTGAAAAACAATGTGGATACTGCACAAATTTGATCTTCGCGGTTACGCCCCAAGTAAATTCTGGTCCTCTTTTAGAGAGTACCATCTTACTTTGATTATAGGAATATAACCGACTTGTCTTAGTTTCGAGACTTCCTCGATCCTAATCTCCACTGGTATCTTCTATAAAGTGAGTTTGTCCTCAAGCCAAATCTACTTTCATTGTAATGAACAAAGGATTCGCAGATAAGGCATTTCTTTAGATTAGAAAAACGGAGAAAAGGTATTGTGCACATTTTTGAGTTCTTCAGGAAGTTCAAGTTTATATGCCACCGGACCGACCCTTTTAAGAATCTTAAATGGTCCAATGTACCGGGGATTAAGCTTTCCTTGTTTTTCGAATCGGATGATACCTTTACGAGGTGACACTTTTAACATAACACGATCTCCAACTTGAAATTCTAAAGACTTCGTACATACATTGGCATAACCATCCTCTGCCGGTCCCTCTTGCAGCTTGCAAGCGTTGCCAAATTTATACAATCGTTTTGGTGGTTTCCTGGATTATCTCTGGTCCCGTGAGTTGAACATCTCCAACTTCGGCCCAGCAAAGAGGTGATCTGCACTTTCGACCATAAAGTGCCTCAAATGGTGCTGCCTTAATACTGGCATGGTAACTGTTATTGTAAGAAAATTCCACTAATGGTAAGTGTCTTTCCCATCCTTTTCCAAAATCAATAACATAGGCTCGAAGCATATCTTTGAGTGTTTGAATGGTTCTTTCATTTTGTCCATCGGTTTCAGGATGATATGCCATACTCATGTCTAATTGAGTACCCAAAGCATACTGTAATGATTGTCAAAATCTGGATGTGAAATGACTGTCACGATCTGAGATAATGGATATTGGCATGCCATACCGGGAGACTATTTCATTGATGTACAACCTTGTAAGGGTTTCCATACTATCTGTCTCTCGGGTAGGGATGAAATGTATGGATTTGGTAAGGCGATCGATAATGACCCAGATTGTGTCATGTCTGTTTGAGGTTTTGGGTAGTTTTGTAACGAAGTCCATCGTTATTCTCTCCTACTTCCACATAGGAATCTCTGGTTGTACTAGTAAGCCGGATGGCTTCTAACATTCAGCTTTAACTCTAGAATATGTTAAACACTTGCCGACATATTCAGCAATGATTGCCTTTATGTTAGGCCACCAATAGAGTTTCTTTAGATCATGATACATCTTGTCAGAACCTGGGTGAATGGAATACTTCGATTTATGAGATTCATGCATGATTAAGTCTCTCAAACCGCTAAAGAGTGGTAACCAAATTTCGATTCTTGATACAACGAGTTCCATTAGGACGTATTTCAAATGATTTGTCCATTCCTCGTAGGTTCTCAGCTTTGATGTTTTCTTCTTTGATTGCCTCGGTTTGAGCTTCGAGGATTTATGTTGGTAACTTTTGGTGAAGGGTCATGATTAATGATCTAACTCGGAGTGGTTTGATTCGTTCCTTCCGGCTTAAGGCATCTGTTACGACATTTGCCTTTCCAGGATGGTAGCGAATCTCACAATCGTAATCTACGAGTAATTCTAACCAACAGCGTTGTCTCATGTTCAACTCTTTCTGATCAAGGATGTGCTGAAGACTTTTATGATCAGTGAACATAATACATTTGGTGCCATACAGATAGTGACTCTAAATTTTAAGACCAAACACTACTGCTCCTAATTCGAGATCATGAGTGGTATAGTTTTTCTTTACGTCGCTACGAGCTATACGACGTTTGATGCGTTATGCAAGATGCACTAACCTAGTTTCCCCTTTTGCATTAATACAGAGCTCCCCTATACGTGGTGTAGTGGATGGCATCACAGTAAACAAAAGTCGTCGTTTCCAATCTGTAATGCTAAAGATAAAAGCTTCACATACCGTATCTGTTTAGTAGTGGACAATCTATTTCTTGGTTTTCTCCCCAGACATACTTCTTGTTTTTCTTCTTGGGATTAATTCAGTAAAAGAATGTTGCAAGGTCTTGAAAAATCCTTACTGATAAATCTCCGATAATACTGGCAAATCCTAAGACTTGCAAGTCCTAAGAATTGACGTATTTCTGTGGGTGTAGTAGGAGATGCCCAATTCTTAACTGCTTCAATCTTGGTGGGGTCAACATGAAGTCCTTGACTATCAATTAAGTGTCTAAGAAATTGTACGATACTTATCCAGAAATCACACTTGGAGAACTTAGCATATAATTTCTCTTTTCTGAGTAATTTCAAGATTATTCTTAGATGATCTGCATGTTCTTCTTTGTTACGAGAGTAGATGAGAATATCATCAATGAACACTATCACAAATTTATCAAAGTATGGTTTGCACACACGGTTCATGAGATCCTTGAATACAGCAGGTGCGTTAGTTAAACCAAATGGCATCACTTGAAATTCATAGTGTCCGTAACTTGTTTTGAAAGCAGTTTTGGGAATATCTTCATTCCTTACTCTCAGTTGATGATAACCTGATCTTAAGTCGATTTTCGAGTAAACACTCAAACCTTGAAGTTGGTCGAATAAGTCATCGATCTTGGGTAAGGGATAATGATTCTTTACAGTAAGTTTATTCAACTCCCAATAATCAATACACATTCTGAAAGATTCGTCTTTCTTTTTAACAAATAAGACAAGAGCTCCCTAGGGTGAAGTACTTGGTCGTATAAAACCTCTGTTTGCTAACTCTTGAAGTTGGTTATATAGTTCCTGCATTTCTGAAGGAGCTAATCTATAAGGTGCTCGGGCTACAGGTGCCGCTCCTGGAATTAGATTGATTTAGAATTCTACTTGGCGAACGGGAGGAAGGCCCGGTAGATCTTCAGGAAAAACTTCTGGGAATTCTCTGACTACTAGGATATCTTCTAGTATTTTCTCGTCTGACTTCTTCTCCATTATTTGGATTACAAAAACTTGACAACCTCGGGATATATACCATTTGGTTTTTATACAAGATATGAGACTTAGTCAGGTTTTACTTTGATCACCTCAGATGATCAAAGTTTCACCGTTAATTAGGATGTGGACGACTTTCTCGTCACAAATAATTCTAGCATGATACTTGGATAACCAATCCATACCAATGACGACGTCGAAACTACCGAGTTTAATTGGCATAAGATCAATTTCGAAAGGTTGATTTAACAGAATCAGAGTGCAACCCTGGATAACGGTATTAGTGCCTACTAAGTTTCCATTGGCCATTTCAATATCATAAGTGGTATCTAGTGTAATTGGTGGGATATTAAGCATAGAAGCAAGAGTTATGGATACAAAACTTTTATCTGCTCCGGAATCGAATAATACTCTAGCTAGATGTTGGTTTAGAAGGAACGTACCCGTGACTACGTTCGGGTCTCGGTGAGCGTTCTTGTCCCTCAGCAAGTATGCTCTTCCGTGGGCACTGTTGTTTGTCTTTGAGCACTGATAATTGTAATGCCCTTTCTCTCCACAGGCATGACAAATTACTGATACTGGTTGCTGATTGCTTCCAGTGGCTGGTCCTTTGTTTCTGCAGTTTCTGGTCAGATGACCCACCCTGTTGCAAGTCTGACACTTGACAGTGCAAGGTCCTGTGTGATGCAGAGTGCATTTCTTACACAAAGGAAGGCTTCCAGTATACCTACTATTTTCAGTTGGGGTGGCAGCATAAGACCTGAAGGTTTCCTGTCTTTTATTCTGCTGTTGGCGGTAATCATTGTTGCGGTTGTTATGGTTGTTTTGATAGTTGTTGATGCGATTATTGGGGTAGTTGTTGTTGTTAGTGGTGTTCCTTCTATCATCAAACTTTCGTTTGTGATCATTGATTCCGTGCATAGAATTGTGCTTTGTTACCTGATCCATCAACCTCTGAGTTATGGTAATGGCTTCCTCCAAAGTTTGAGGCTTTGAGGCGTGTAACCATTTTCTATAATACTTCTGGGTAATCTCCCGATGAAAACATCCATGAGTTTCCTTGGTGTTGTACCATGTTTGGGCAAAAGACTGCTAATACAAGAATCTTCTAACGTAAGTTTTTTAAGATCCATTTCCTTTTACAGTCAGATTGTAAAATTCGTCTTCTATTTTCCTGACTTCAGTTCGAGACAAATACTCATTTGTTAAGAGCCTTTTCAACTCAGTCTAGGTGATCTTGTTAGCTTGTTCTATTCCAATAGGTTGGGCATATGCATTCCACCAGATACAGCGTCCATCAGTCAAGGGGTACCAAGACAAATGTTACTTTGTTTTCCTCGGCATAATTGCTATGAGAAAATACTAATTCAGTCCGTTCAAACCAGCGAATGAGGCCAACTACTCCTTCCGTACCATTGAAGTAGAAAGGTTGACAGCTTATGAACTCTTTATAGTTTCCCTTTCTTGCTACAGGAGTTCTAGTAAGGTCCGGTGGTTCCCTATTGGTATTGTTAGCTTTGCCAAATTGAAGCTTATGCTTCCAGAGCTGCGACAACACTGTCAGCAACTAGTTTCCTGATGGCAGCCTGAGTCATGGTTGGTGCTTCAGATGTTGACGTCCTTTTAGGAGGCATTCTATCAACATAAGACAACACGTAATAAGAATGATATCACAAGTTTTTCTTTAAAATGCAATTGTTATTTTTGAACTTTAAGTATTTTTAACAATAGTGATATTGAAATCATAGATACTTATTTGATATGAATTCTAACAAGCATCTAACTTATTAGTTTATTTTCTAAGGGGGGACACGTAAATTCCTAATATGAAAGACGGAGATGTAATATAGGACATAGGATGAATATGAAACAATGAAGTACAACGGGATCACCATTATATTATATCATGAACAACTTGCCTTTGTACTGTACATAGTCAAAATTTGACAAGTGTTGTTATTTATACCACACATCTCATGGCTAGGTTCTAACAAAAGCTATAACTAGTATCTAATATAGTATTCCGATGGTCCTTCGTGGCTGTTCTTGTGTTCATAGATTGCATCCAGAAGACTTTCCTTATTTGCTTGGTGACGAACCTGGATATCTTCGATGATTTGTTCTAGATTAGCAATCCTAAAGCGAGCCAGAGCAATCTTGCTGTTATTTCCCATTTGCTTTCTTTGAAGTTTAGCAATTTGAGTACGAGCCTCTTGGAGTTTAGTTTCTAGATTGTCAAAATCTTGTTGTATGATCACCCGACCTTTTCCAAGACCTTCTATTTTGTCTTCTATGTGCTCAATGCGGTCAAGAGAGAGCTCATCTAGGTGATTTAAAATTTCCTCAATTTGTTCCTCGTGACGTTCTAAACTTGTCTTACGAGAGCTTTCTCCCATCTTAAATACTTGAGGTAGGGCAGAAGTAGAGGAGGATGATCGGTCACGACCTCATTTCTAAGGTGGCAATAATTCCTCAGGAAGAAAGAATTCTTGAGGATTAAACATTGGTAATAGCATTGGAGATGGAGGCACAATAGTTGGTGGTGGAATAGGTAATTCTTTAGCATAATATGCTTGCATGACCTTCATATAGGGGTCATCATGAAAAAGTAAAAGAGTTGGTGAAGCTATTGGAACTAAACCAAATGAGTTATTTGAAGATTTTTCTAGAATAAGTATTTCCCTCTAAAGCTGGGGAATAGTCCGGGGAAGCTGGGATATAGTCTGGAAAGTTAGAGGAAAAAGCATCCTTAATATTGGAAGTATAGTGGTTGGGAGAAGACATCACTCTGTTAACAACCCAACGGTAAATAACATAAGTTATTTATATAATAGTATAATAGTTATGTATCTTTACATACTATTCGGGAGATAAAGTGGCACGGAGGACTTTCTTGGATGGAAAAAGAAAAGTAGTTATAGTTAAGGTTTCAACCTTGTTCTCTATAACCGTAGCTCTGATACCAATCTATAACACCCCCATTTTGACAAATATAGCAGCGGAAGCTAATCTGGGGTATTACTTCATAGTACAACAGTCATAATCATAAAAAACGACTCATAAAGAGACGTTTTATGAAAATTGTAGTTATCATTTTATTTATTCATCGGAAGTTTTTACAAAAAGAGAGATTCCCAAAATCCTAGAACATAAAGATTGGAATGATAACAGTTAGGCCCTCTTCAAGTCCCTGCCCACTCCGTGTCATATGTTCTCAATACCTGAGATAAACATGCTAAAAAGATCAACACAATGGTTGAGTGAAATTCATAGGTTTATGATAAACAGTTTGAATACAAGTCATCATAATAGTGAGTTACGTTGTTATACACCCATAATAGTAATAATTGCAATGTAGATACAGTTATCATAGAAAACCAATATTATTGCCCTAAGCTCATGACACCGAAGCCTTGAGATAATAATAATCACAAGTAGTTGCCCCAACGGGTGCCTTTGCCAAACACCCGCATAGTTTATTCAAATGAAGTGCGTTTGGTTACCAAAAGTACAGGTATACCAACGGGGGAGTTCAGTCCCAAATAGATCTATTCACAGCATTCGCGCTTACTCCGAAGAGTAATTAACGGTTCATGATAGTAGGGTCTTAATGGCAAAATAGCGACTAAGCATAATTTATCATGATAGCATACAGTTAAAAAACACTCTGTATTTCATGGTTTATGAGCATGTATCCCCCTCGCGGTTTATGAAACATTTTAAAATTAAAAATCGCGGCTATGAATCTCACTTAACAGGAAACCTGATTGATGGCAAAAGTATATCAATGAATACAGTCCCTTAATAGTAGAACAAGTTATCTACCAGGCGGATGGTGCAGGTTCTTCACCAGGCATCTTGTATTGTAGGTAAAGTTCTAGATCTGGTTGAGTTCTTCTTATTCAGAGTTTCTCTACAAGCTCTGATACCACTTGTGAGTCCCAATGAATAGATCTTCTTAGCTTGTTAAGGCTTAGTTAACTTGAATAGATTCAAACTAACTATATGAGAAACAATGATTATGAATAATACAAGTTATGCGGAATCTAACTTGTAATACTAAAAAGAACAATGTAAACAAAACTTTTAATATATATTGATTGCAAATATTCTGCCTAGGTTACATAATAACTAACTATGAAAACTTGATGTGAAAAACTGATATATCTAACTATGTCGTAGGGTTCATTTTATACACTAAGGAAAACCCTAATGGGCTTACAAAACGCGTTAAGTGATCATGCATATCTATTCCTAATATAACTCATGCATATCACTTAAGCAGTACTAACTATATAACTAACAGTACTAACTATTAAACTAACAGTACTAACTATACTGGCATTACTAACAATGTACTGGCAGTACTAACTAACTATAACTAGCAGTACTAAGTGTAGAAGCTTTGAATCCCAACAATCCTCCCCTAAACTTGTGATTTACCTTCAAATCTTAAGTTTCTTCTGTATTTAATCTTCTAGAATGCACTAATGAGGATTCTTCCAAACATTCTTCTACTTCTGTACTTGTGACCTTATAAACTTTAGAAGTTCAAATGCTATCTCATTTTCATAATCAACCTCTAGTTTTCTGCTTAACATCTTTGGTAGCATTTCTTGAGTAAGTGAATACTTCTTCTCTATCATCATGTGAATGGCAATTCCATTGTTTATCAACAAAATATGAATTCCACATGAATCAAATAGTCTCTAGTTTATCAAATTGTATTCATGTTGATGCCTCCAGACTTCATCTTCTTTATCAGGTTGAAATAAGATCTTTAGATCTCCCTATAACATCAAGTTATATCCTTCAGGTCTTGATGTTGCATACCTTTCTTCTACTAGTCTATTTAGATCCATTACATCATGTCTATCAAAATCATCAAGCATCTTACTGAAAATCTTGTAATTCTTGGAACCTCCACCTTGAAGATTTGATAATACATGAATTTTTCTCTTCTTTCTGCAAGAACATATGTCTTTCAATCACAAATTTTGGTACTTAGTACTAAAGATTCAATATCTATAGCAACATCATCTCCTGAAATTATATCTAAATAAACTTTAAGATCTTCCTTCTCAGTATCATCTGCTAGCTTTTGTTTCTTCATACTTTCTTTACTATCTTTTCCACTTGCTCTTTTCCTAGCAAGGGTTTTCTTTCATCTACCTTCTCAGGCTTGCTACTATCATCTGCTTTTACTTTTCTCTTAGTAGAATTGTTCTCTTAATAGGTATTCTGCTCTTGTATTTAATTTTGGAATTTCCAACTCAGAAACCTAGGCACAAAAGAATGAATTAGATCCCATACCTTTTCAAATTTAGTCTAAATATCTTCAAAACACATTCCCTGAAATGCTCATCTTGTATCCTCCCTGATTAATCAGTACATGCACCAATACTTCCAACTTCAGCTACAAGAGTAAGCCTAATTTGTAGTCCATGAAATTCTTTATCACTGCAGATCACTCCAATCAATAACATGAGTTGATCAATTTTAGTATACAACTTCTTGCTCTCCTGTTCGTTGTTGCTTTGTTAATCTCCTCCTGTCACGGTTTAGCTATTTCTGCCTCCTTTGCAATCCGTTGTCATTCCTATAATCAACCATCTGTTCTTAACCAGTCTAAATAGCTTCTCATGCCCAACGTCTTCATACACTAGATGCTTTCTAGTCTTTCTGAATAGATTACCATCTTCTTCTAGTAATTGCTTTCCTTTATCTTATCCTCTTTTGTGCACACCTTCTTAATATACCAATTTGCAGCAGCAGAACTAACTTATGGAATAACAGGACTATGTTCTATCCAACAGAACAAACTTCTTTCTCCTTTTCCACCAACTAGGACCTCGGAACATCACTAAATCATCTCTATCTCTATATCTTCTGAATCCATAATGTTACCATCATCCTGAAACCAATGAAATAGAGGTCATGATCAATCTCGGTAAATTTCCCCCCTGTTTGGAAGGATCCTCTATACCTTCATCACATTAGAAACCACTAAATATCCTGAATCTCCCTCTAGCTTGAGTTGACTTCACGTCTGCTCTAACATCTTACCTTCTGATTAATTTTGTAAGAGCATAGCCATAATTTGTGTTTGGTTTGTGCAACTCCATCCTCAAGCTTGTTACTACTTATGGTTTGACAAATTGGTACATAGAACCGTCAATTTAGAAAGTGTCATACTATCGTCATCACGTCTAAGTGATTGAACCCTTTGGAGAGGTGAATCATGGGGCATTGTAGCAGGTTCTTCTTCATCATGGATAGTTTGCATGAATGGTGGTGTAGGTGGTTGTTAAAAGTGATAATGTGTTTGGGGGTGATAAGGATGGTTAGTTGTATTTAAGGATGTAATTCTACAAGTGAGATGACTCCAGTTCAGTAGCATATTGGAAAAAGTGGAATGTCTACCCCAGAAATAAACCCTTTGAAGTCCTTTTCATGTTGCTAAAGAGTTTTTGAGTAAGAGTATGAGCAACATAGGTTCTGGTGTGGGGTCCTAGCAGTCTCCTTGCTTTTGAAACAATTTGAGAAATCTTGGTACATTATCATCAAAAATTAGTTTTGGAAAAATTGTAAATCTTGATTGAGCCAAGCAATTATAGCATTGCTAATATTGCTACAAAACTGCTCCCAGCAGTTTTTCTTAGGCTTTAAACAGTAGAGGATACTATGAATTTGAAACCTCCCACTAAGGATAAAAAAGACCCTTTTGAAAAGTTATTTATCAGAATCAGTCACATACCCCATTAGAACAAGTTGCTTAAATATCTCTGAATTGGGTAGAGTAGTAACACAACCATTGTTCTCCAACTTTAGATGTCTTCTTAGAGAGGCTTCATTAATCGTCTTTACTTGTCCATCAATTGTAGCAATTAGTTCTACCTCTCTATTAGCACTTGTTCTAACAGTAGCTGTTCTCCAAAATTGCTTAATAAAGGAAACATATATTGGTGGATTCTCTTGAGGGCATACTGAGTGTACTAGCATTCAGAAATCAATGAACCGGATGAAACCCTTCACTTCCCTTTAGACATCTTTAAGTAGAGCCCACCATGTTATGTTGTCGTAAAACTCCAATTACCATGTGATAAGAAAATCAATGATCTGTAAAACCCTACACCTCCTCAGACTTCTATAAGTAGCCACCAGGTTATGCTTGTCGTAAAACTCCAATTAGCCAGTGATTAAGAAATATTGACTAAAACTTCTGGATGAGGTCGTTTATGAGAGTATGTAAGATTGACAAAGTTAATTGAGATTATATTGAGAGCACTTAGGGTTGTAATTTGACTAACTAAATGGAATTTGATCTTATCTTGAAGAAATCTTACTAATTTATAGAAAGATCATGAATTTCTAATTAGTCAAACCCTATAGGCTATGTTGTTGGCGGAAATATCTCAACGGCTATATTATAATAAGGAAATTCTGTTATGCCTCAAACAATACTAACGGTAATGTAGCAGTACTAAGTTTAGCCTAACAGTACTAACTTTAAGCCTAGCCGTATTAACTTTTCCTAGCAGTATAAAGATATGCCTAACAGTACTAACTTAATACTAGCAATATTAAGTTTATGCCTAGCAGTATAAACACCGATGCTATTCCAACAATCATTTCCATCATAAACTTAGATTCTCACAAACTCTCTTTCTGTTTTTCATCTCAATATATCTCTTATTTCTTTTTCTTACTAAAACTCTCTGTTCGTTTTTCATACACACATCTCTCTTTCTATTTTTAAGCTCATTGAATCTCTCATTTCTTTTGACTTACCATATCACTCTTTTTGTTTTTATATCACTAATCTCTCTATTCTTTTGAACTCACCAAGGCAGACAGTTTTGTACAATGTGCCATCAATTCCATTAGTTACATACTATCCTCCCCACTTCTAAATGTGTTAACTTTTGAGAAAGGTAGATGATTGGACGATTTAAATGTAGTCCCAAACCTAGTTTGAGCATCTACATCCCCCAATATGGTATCTTGGCACCTGGGACCACTACCTGAACCAATTCCCTAAGAACTTGGCTCATTAAGTGTTGCCATGGATTGGGTCTTAGGTTATGTTACCACTGTCCTGCTCTGCTTCTAAGCTAGCCCTTTCCATTTTGTCACCCAACTCCTTATAGACAGCCTCATCACCAACCTTTATAGGGGGACCACTAGACTGAGGTATCTTAGTGTCCCGACCTCTTTTTCCTAGCAGTACAAATTATACTTAGCAGTATTAATATTTGCCATAACAGTTTTAACTCTGTGTTTAATAATTATACAACAACTTGCCTCTATTCATCACAAGCACACTAGAAAAGATTAGATAGACATGTGAGAATTCATGAGGATCCATATTTATGTATAACCTATGAATAGAAGTTAAGAACTGTTAAACCTCCCATCAACCAATATAGCTACAAATTAAGCATACCAATGCTTGCCACCAGAAAATTAAATCTGCTTGCATCAAAGGCTTTAGTGAGAAGATCTGCAACATTGTGATCTGTATGTATCTTGACCATCTCAATCAGTCTCTTCTCATAAGAGTGTCTAATGAAATGATGCCTGATCTTTATATGCTTTGTTTTAGAATGATAGACAGGATTCTTGATAACACAAATAGCACTCTCATTGTCAACATGTATCTTTGTCTGCATGAAATTGTATTCATAATCCAACATCTAATTTTGGATCCAAAGCACTTGTCCAAAGCAGTGAAAAGCAGCAATGTATTTAGCTTCAGTAGTTGAGTTAGCCACCACAGTCTGCTTTTTACACTACCAAGAGATTAACCTTGAACCAAGAAATTGACAACCTCCTATTGTGGATTTCCTGTCTAAGCTGGCACCTGCATAGTCACTGTCTGAAAAAGCTTCCAATATAAGAGGAGAGTCCTTAGGATACCAAAGGCCCAACTTGGGTTGACCTTTTAGGTATCTAAAGATTCTTTTTACTGCATTCAAGTAGGAAACTTTTGGTTGAACTTGAAATCTTGAGCAATTACAAACTAAGAACATAATATCTGGTTTAGAGGATGTAAGATACATCAATGACCCAATCATTGACCTGTATAAATGAACATCAACATCCTCACCATTTTTATCATTTGTCAAAGCCTTGTTGGTTTCCATAGGAGTACTAGCTGTCCTTAAACTAGAAAAGCTAAATTTCTTCAAGATTTCACCAACATACTTGTCCTGACTAATGAAGATCCCATCCTCTTTCTGCTTGACTTGTAAACCCAAGAAGAAAGTAAGTTCTCCCATTGAACTCATCTGAAACCTGTTGTGCATTATCTGCTCAAACTCATCACATAAAGACTTCTTAGTGGAACCAAAGATGATGTCATCTACATATACTTGAACCAGTAGAATATCACCCTTGAGTCTTTTTATGAACAAAGTCTTGTCAATTTGTCCCTTGTGAAATCCATTATCCAGCAGATAGGTAGAGAGTGTTTCATACCAAGCTCTAAGAGCTTAATGTAGACCATATAAGGCTTTCTCCACTTTGTAAACTTTTTCTGGAGATTCTAGATCCACAAAACCTGGAGGTTGGCTAACATATACCTCTTCTTCAATAGTGCCATAAAGAAAAGTACTTTTAACATCCATCTGGTACACAGGAAAATTCATAAATGATGCAATAGGCAAAAAAACTGATTGCTTCAACCCTAGCAACAGGGAGCAAAAACTCATCATAATCAATGCCCTCTTCTTGTTTATATCCTTGTGCTACCAGTCTCGCTTTGTTCCTGACAACTATACCCCTTTCATCCTTCTTATTTCTATACACCCACTTTGTACCAATAGTCTTTTTGCCACTAGGTAAGTCAACTAGTGTCCAAATTTTTTGAATCTTGAACTGAAGCAGCTCCTCTTGCATTGCTTTAACCCAGCTTTCATCATTAAGGGCTTGAGATATCTTTGTGGGTTCATGTTGAGAAAGGAAACAAGCAAATATACAGTGTCTCTAAATCTTTATGATTTTCCTATCTCCTGCTTTTGGATGTAACTAAACCATAACGCATGTCTCCAGAATTCATCTTTGTCCCATTGCCCTTGTTTGTACTGTTGACTTTGGATCCCCAATAATCTGAGCTTTAGGATGAATAGAGTGTACTCTAGTTGTGGGAATAGGACTGACAACAGTGGAAGGTTCCATGTTGTTGAAATCATCCTCTACACCTACACTTTGATCACCATAAGGAGTATTGAGAGTTTCCAAGTCATGATCATCATAGGCATTGCCAAAATTGCTAGTACTTCGATTTTCAGCAGTATCTTCCAATTCAGGCATTAGAGGATCATGAGGAAGATTAGAAACATCAATAGGAAAAGATCCACTAAAAGGAACAAATGATGGTCACAATATGGTCCAACAGGAACAAGTAAGTACTAGATGGCACTAGCAGTATTAACTGGTGTGCTAACAGTATTAAAACTGTTAGTACTGCTAGCTCTAGTAATCTTCTCCTGGCTATCACACTAAGCTTCAAACTCTTTTCTAACAGCATCTAGTTGCTTTGTAGCCTCCTTCTCTTGATCCATCATCTTATCGAGAACATTCTTCAAGGATTGATCATACTTACTTGCTGGTTCTTGTATAGTCTTTTTACAAGCATCATCATTCACTGTATCATCCTCAGCCTTGTCATCTGAGGCTCTTGTACTTGATGAGATAGATGACCCATGAAATGGGACACAATATATGTTAAGTAGACACATTCTCTTGTTTCAGTTTGGACCAACATCAACATTTTTCTTCAAACATGTAATTGCATAGTTTCATTGTAGACCTGCATTTTTGTTAAGTTTGATTCCCTGCAGTAACTGTTGATAATTCATAGAATTTGTTAAGGAATTCAATATCAAAAAAAGCCCAGTTCGGTCCTTGCCCTGGCAACATTTGTTTATTTTAAAGAAAGTTTACATGCAGAATCTCTTCAAATTTTCTGGTTTTTAGTATTAGTATTATATAACCCCGAAAGCCCTGCTAATTAAAGAGTACCCTACTAAAAACCCCTTCCTTGGCCTTCCATCTAACTTGCCTAAGATGGTCTAGGTTATTAAGAATAGTAACAGGTGAACATCCAAAAGGTCTCAATTGAACCTAATTCTTGTGCTCTGTCCCCAATAATAAGTCATGAGTGTCTGTTATGAGGCTTGTCACTAGAAACCTATCCGACATAACAAGCAGTATTAACTGCTTCAAGCCAAGATACAATAGGTAGAAGTGAGTCTGCTACATGGTCCTAGTTCCTTAAATCAGGGTCTATTCTAATCTCCAGCAACTTCATTTTGTTGTGGAGTTATAGGCAACACTATTTCCCTCACCTTTTTACCCTTTTTGCTCTAGAATTCATTTCCATTTCTCAGTTTTTGAATCTGTCCCCATTATCAGACCTGATACATTAACCTTAGGTTAATTGGTTTTCTACTTTTGTTATAAATTCTAAAGAATCTCACTAGTATCATCACTCTTTATGCTAAGAAGAAAACCTAGTTAAACCTACTAAAGTCATCAGTCACTACAAGGCAATAGGTCTTATGGTTGATACTCCTTACAGATGTTGATCTAAATAAGTCCATATGCAACATTTGTAAAGGTTGGTTGATAGAGCTCACATGTTTGGTCTTACATGAGGCTTTGTGTTGCTTTCCCTTCTGACAAGCAACACAAGTATGGTCATTTTCAAAAGTCTTTGAAGAAGAACCCTATAAGGTTTTCCCTTCACAAGTTTATTACTTTTTTAAAATTCACATGACCCCCAGCCTCCTATCCAAGCTTAGACTCATCAATTTGTGGCTTTTGCAATAAACAAGTTAAATCCCTATAAGGAACAACTTTCTTTTAAATCAAGCTTTACATATTTGTATTTGCCTGGGACTCTAAGCAGTACTTGACTTTCATCAATAGCTTAAAATACAGGATACTAAACAAGACAATCATTTTTCAGTACAAAGAACACTGTTTTTCTTGTCACACATTTGTGAGACAGAGAAAAGATTAAACTTTAGTTCCTTCATAAAAAACATATCTTCAAAGTCTATTTTATTAGTTCTTATCTTACCAATTCCTGTTATCTTACCACCTCTAGTATTTCCACCAAAGGCAATAAAACCTCCATCAATATCTTGATAGTCAGTAAGTAAGGCTTTGTTCCCTGTCATATGCCTGGAGCATCTACTGTCAAACATTACTTTGTACTTTAAAGCTTGTTGTGGATTCCCCTGCACAAAAATAAGAGAGTCAGTTTCTCTTGGGGACCCAAGCCACTACTGACTTGAGTCTGCCTTGTGGATCAATATAATTTACTCCTTTGAGATCCATGAATCCACTATTGTCTTTGAGCCATTTTTTTTTTTTTTTTTTTTTTTGTTTTAAATCAGTCATTTTAGGTCTCCAAACACAACCTGCTGAGGCCTTAACAACAGTGACCCCATTTCCCTTAACAGTACAAACTGCTGTTTGCCCAGCAGTATTATCACCATTTACTTTAACAGTATTAACTTTTCCTTTTGAAACCCTAGTATTAAGTACTGTTGATTTATAAAAAGGCCTTCTAATAGGTAAATGTGACTTAGGAAAAGTATTTATTTTTGATTTTGAAACATTCACTCTATTTTTAGGGGTAGCACTATTAACATACTGCTTGGCAGTACTAACTGGTATTCTTCCAGACCTAGTTAAGACTGCAGTTGGAACAAATTTATTTTGATGATTTATTCTTTGAGTGTTGTTCCAAATTGGTCTAACTTCCCTATGACCAGTACCATTTCCCAAAACAGATTCTTTAGGCATTTCTTTTCATGATAAAAACTTAGTCTTTTATTAGATGATAGTAACAATATCCACAAACAAAACAAGCTTTCTAGTAAACCCCAAAACCCAACCCCAGTTTTGATTCATCTTCCATTCCAATCTTTCTATCTACCTTAGGAGATGAGTAACCATACAGGTTTACAGCTTGTTTATCAGATTTAACAAAGGTTCATTCCTAGCTTGAGTAAACTCAATCTTTTTTAAAACGAGTTTTTACTGTTGTTTGAAAATCTTATGAACTAAAATATATCCCTCATCATCATACTAACCCAATCTTCAATGATAACTCCACTAGGCCTAATAGATTTAACTCTAGGTATTTCTACACTAGTATTGCTAGGTGGGGTGATACTTGTTTCAACTTGAGACATACTAGCACTAGTCTTATTTGCTGTTGGCCTATAAACATAATCATCCAATCCTGCAAAAGATAGGTAAGCAAGTGGAGGCATGTAGTTCTCAGTAAGAGGAGGGGAAACTACATGATATATCTTATCCTTATTTGAACCTATCATTTGTTTAATTGTCATCCCATCACTTAAACGACTATCAAACACACTATTAAACAATTCACTACCACTTGAATCATTTTCATTTCAATAGATCTCCATATCCTAGACCTAGATTTTATATCTTAGAACTTATTTGACTATTAATCATTTATTTAAGTTTTTAGAATATGTTTCAAACTGTTCTAGTTTAGCTTTTAAATCTTCATTTTTCTTAAAAGTTATCTAACTGATTTGTAAGTCTAGTGACAGCATTAACCTTTATCTTTTACTTCAAACCTAATACGTGCAATTCTTTTCCTCATAAGACAGCTTCATTTTTCTGATGAACAATTAATTGTGCTTCTATAGATTCTAGGCCAAACTGATAAGCTACAATTTCTAGATTAGCCTTACTAAGAGTTTGTCTTTGTTCATCAAACTTTTTTTGAAGTTTTTTATATGTTTTAACATAGTTTTTAGAACAAGATTGTACCTTTGTGTTAGACCCTATAAGGAGTTTGAAGTGTACGCCATGAGAGCAAACTCCAGTTGGTTCACGTTGAGCTATATAACGTCCAGATTCATATCCTAGTCATCCTTAGACAAATAAAGTCATTGTTCTGAACTAAAACCATGCAATCAGAGGTCCTCCACAGGTACATCCTTCTGGTGTTTGTCCTTGCTCTTATACTTTCATCTCCATTCATTTCCCTTGATTACTTTGTATGCTCTACCTTCCCTGGCAAAATGGCCCTTCTAAGACAGTTAAAACATCAACCTTGGTTTTGTCAAAACCTACAGGTTTTCTTTGCCATATGAAATTAACTTTCTTCCAGTATTCTTATAAAATTCGCTTAACCCTTATAAAAGCATGGCCACCTGCCATTTAAGGTCTATTTCTTTCAAATCATCATGATCAATCTGCTCTCTAGGTCTTCATCATCAAGTTGTGGACTATTTGACTGATTAGCAAATAATGTGAAACATTAGATCATTTAGTAACTGATAGATGAAGAAGGCTGTTCCCTGAGTATATGGCCTGATGCAGTAGAAATAACTATTAGCAGTATCAAATTCATTACTGCTGCTAGTGTCTTTTTTGCAGAGAGAAAGCAATATTCTAAGAGTTTAAGAGATGATACAGGGGAACCTGGTCATCAGCTATCACACACTTTTAGGTTATTTCAGATCATTAATATCCCAAATCATCTATACCACATTTGTTCCTCATAATAAAGGCTACATTGTTCCATGATGAAGGTAGAGCTCTTAAAAATTTTTTTAATTTGCATCTTCCATTAGAACGCTGCACCATGACATCAAGTTGGCTGGAAGTTTTTTGAAACCTAGCATATCTTTGTCTAGGCCTATCTGAGTCAGTTAACATAAAAGTTTTTTCAAATTGTTGCTTTAGAGAGACATTCTTACAGCATCTTTTTATGTATTCAACATTGCCGCCAAACCTACTCTTAATAGCAGCCCACAAAGACTTTTGCATCCTTTAATTGATGGAACCTCAGTTGATACTCATCAAGAATAGCCAAAAGCAGAATGCTTTTAGCTTTTCGTTCCTTTGTCTTGCCACTATAGCTTGAGCAGTCTTTGGAGCTCTTTCAGTTTTCACCACCATTCTCATCTTTGGTTGATTGTACAAGGTCATCACCATTCAGAATTATTGCTCACAAGCATAATCTGTTTTTTGTGAGGTACGCTCGCTACCATTCTCATGCTTTCCACAGGTTATATTCACCTTCTGAAGCATAGGAAGTTTTATAGAAGAAATCATTTGAGGAGATTCTACTGGTGCCATTTGAGGTGTAGATTCTTCACCAGACATCTTGTATTGTAGGTAGAGATATGGATCTGAATGAGTTCTTCTTATTTAGAGTTTCTCTACAAGCTCTGATACCACTTGTGAGTCCTAATGAATAGATCTTCTTAGCTTGTTAAAACTTAGCTAACTTGGATAAATCCAAACTAACTATGTGAGAAACTATGATTATGAATACTATAAGTTATGCAAAATCTAACTTGTAATACTAAAAGAAACAATTGTAAACAAATCTTTGAATAATATGATTGCAAATGATCTGCCATAGGGTACAGAATAACTAACTATGAAAACTTATTGTGTATATCTACTATGTCGTAGGGGTTCCTTTATAACACTACAGAAAACCTAATGGGCTAACAAAACTCGTCAAGTTAGAAAAAGATCCATGCATATCATTCCAATATAACTCAGTGCATATCATTTAGTATAATAACTATATAAAACTAACAGTACAAACAATTCTACAAAAGTACTAATTATACTAGCAGTAAACTAACAAAGTAACTACTGTACTAACTAGCTAAACTAGCAATACTAGTATAAAGCTCTGAATCCCAAACAAACTGGAGCTTTTCGATACTTAAGGGGTACCATATACATGGTACTCTGGTAATCCACGATTTTTAAGCTTTGAACTAACAGCTTTTTCAGATGCCGACCATGCGGACTGCATTGATACACGCAAAAGCAACTTCTAAGAATGCAGTCCTAAGGTGATAATTTAGTCGCTGGGTGTCAAAGAAGTAGGACTGTACTACAATGTTATTTAGCGAAGGCTGAGTACCGTGCGTATCTGCAAGTTGTGCCAAGTAATATGGATGAGGAACACAGCTTAAGGATTTATGGCTTCAACAACAACAAAATACTGTTGATCACGACTCCAGTCAGCCATAAGCAATCTTATGCAACCACAGTGCATACTCCCATAACCAAGCACATCCATACTCGATATCCATTTCATCAAGGAACAAGTTTGAATTGTACTTTGTCAGAAACTGAATACACCAATTAGCTGATAAGTATATCTAAAGCCTTACCCGAAATAAGTTTATATCTTGTCAGAACGAATTGGTATGAGATGGTTACTCCCAGCAAACTGGAGTTCTGAAAAATGAATCTCATGATATCCATCAACATCGACATGTACAGTATTTATGAAAAAAGAAAAATACAAAATGATAAATTTCAAAAAGAAAAATTCTAAATCTAAAAATCAGAAAATGTTCACAAAAATATTCTTCTCGGACATGTCTCATGGAATCGATAACATTTACCTACCTAAGAAATTTGATTAACATCGACAAAATCGGGCGTGTAAATGAAGTTCGAACAAGAGTTTCAATTTTCAAATATGTCCATTTTACCATTTTCTTTAGACTTGTAATAACTGCTCTCAAAATGCAACTCGGGACCGCAAGACACACCACCCTCAGACCCCCACCAACTGTATGCAAAGTGTGCTATCCTTAGCGTTAGAAGAGAAGTCTTACTACAACAATGGTTTTTTCAAAATTTCGAGACCACAATTATTTCAAGAATTATTCAATGAAAATTCATAATCTTTTAAAATTGTGTGTTCAACACTCCTTCCCTCATAAGGTTTTACAAGATAATCCTTCTACATGGTTGGTGACATTCTCCCAAAATGAGTCAATGTTTGAGGGAGTGTTTTTCAAAAAACAAAGTTTTTAATGTTGCGGATACATCATAACATGACAATATTTATGTAATCAACACATTATTAAAAATCTGCCATAACATATTGAAATAATAAATGACTACTCAATAAATTGTAATGTTATACAAAAATTAGTGTTTTGAGCATAATTTTTCAGAATTCTTCATGACAACTCTATAATCCTTTCAAAATTGTGCTCAACAATGCTAACCCTCAATTTTATATTCATTTTACAACTTGGTATCATTGTTTTTGGTGTCAAACATACGTAAAATTAAGGGGGAGCAAGTTCATGTTCCATATAATTCATGCTAAGATTAAAATTTTTCTCCCCACAAAACTTTCATGACAACTTTTAATCACATGGTATTTCAAAAACTAAGTGAATTAGTATTTAAAATAAGGGGAGAAATGTAATTAAAATGTGATCTTGAAAATAATAAGTGATCTAATCGACTCAAAGTGCTTGATACTCTTTGGAAAAGGTTTTATGGTTACGATCTCATACCCAACAACATCTTAAATCATGACGATTCTGAAGTCATAAGGTGGTTAGGTTAGGTATTAGTCCTATGATCCAACCAGAACCGAAGGGATCTACCCAAGGACACTCCATAGTTAGTAATAGCAGTCCTTAGGTATGATTAGAGATGAATGAGTTTAAGGGAATAATGCCGACTAAGATTGAGCTAACACTAGAACAATCACAACAAGGTGTTAGTAATGACGTCTTGGTAAGCATTGAAGGGGTTGAAGAATTAAAAAGAAATGTATGGATAAAGGGTGAAAAGAAAGCAGCCCTCCCTACACCTTAGGCAGAAACCGGGTCAATACATAATCTATCAGTTTTTACAAAGATGAATTCTGATATTGAAAATGACATCATGGACCTAGTGATGCAATGCACAACCCTTCCTAGCCATTCGGGTTTCTCTCAACAGAAACTTGTCTCATTTGTCACGGAGATACACACGACTTCTATTGACTTTCTCACTCTGAGTTAGTTAATATTGAATAGGTGGAAGTCTGCTCCAGCCTACGAGTACTAAAACCAAAATGCACTAATCGAGTCTAGAGCCAAGAGATCAATAAAATAAATCTCATTAGGACACATTCCATTTCAAACACTTGTTGAACATCATCAAGTTCACAAGCTGTTAACAAGAGTCCTACGCATTATCCTTGAGTTTTTGCCAGAACATCTGAGTGATGCTTAAGTATTCACAGTGAAGATGGAAATCCTGCTTGAGCCAACATCAAACAAGCTCTTGGTAGGTGACTTGTGCGATTCTATATGAATCAAACTTGTGTCAACTGGAAAGAAATGATGGTCTGATTCTATATGAATCAAACTTGTTTCAGTAAATGAATTGACGACTCTATAAAAAAGATAGTAACGATCTGATTCACTCATATCGTGTTGTCTGCTTTGAGACGTTCCAGTATTGAGAACAAGCAAGTACGGTGAATCTAATGCTTACTCGTTAGAGGATCTAACACTTTGAGCTGGAATCCCTGTCAAGGAGGTTCTTCTAGATTGAACCTACCTGATCACAGGTACAATATTTATACTGTAAAACGTTCCTCACAGAACCGGAGGTTAATGCAACCGAATCTCGACGAATGACAAAGACATATTCATCCATATCTGTTGTTTATCACTAACATTTAAATGCATGTATAAACGATGGTCTTGCAGCCTCATTCAGGCAGAGACGATTCATTTACCACAAGCTCAAACTCAAGCTACAAAGACAATACTAAAAGAATCAAGAATCAAGAATTAAGAAAGCTCAAGAATTAATAAAAAGACTTCCGCAAAATTGATATCAATATTCAAGATCTTCCTTAAAGATATCAAGATTATCAAGAGGATGCATAGTATGAGCATGTTGGTCAAGACACAAGATCGCAAGATGGCAAAGACAATAAAGACAAATAAGGAAAAGATTTAAAGATCTCGGAATTAAAGACAAAGTTAAAAAAGGCTCAAGATCAAAGATCACACATCATGAAGGAACAAGCCACAACAAAGATAAAGACCAAGAACAAGACTCAAGAACTCAATGTCAAAGCAATCTCAAGAAATCCAAGACCATGTTATGACTGTGAACATGGAAGCTTGGAATCTATCAGAAACCAAGCTTTAGGGGAGATTGTTAGCCTCAAAATATCGAGTCAAACAAGGAAGCCCGTTTCAAGGTTCAAGACCTCGCTTCGAGGGAGATTGTTAGCCTCAAAATATTGAGTCAAACAAGAAAGTCCGGTCACTCAACGAGGAAGCTTCGGTCTTTATTTAATATATATTGTAATAGGCTAGTTACGGGTATCGAGTTTGTTATTTAATCTAATATTGTATACGTTATAGGCTAAAGCCCAAGTAATCTCGAGCCCGGCCCATTAGCATTAAACCACACGATCCAAGTATTGGTATAAATACCCCTCTCCAAGTATGGAGAGGGTGTTGGTTCTCATTTGTTACACATACTCTTTAGTGAAATCAACCAATCTCATTTTCTCTTTCTACTTTCTTTCTCTAACCTCTCTCTAAATTCTTATCATCTCCTAACTTATTTTCTTGGATCAAATGGTGAAGTGAAAGTGATTCTGGGTTCCGATATTTAGTCACATATAATTAAGAATAAAGTGACCAAAAGTGTTAATAAGTGTGACCATATACTGTTTAAAGTGAAGAAATGTGTATTTTGTGTGACTATTAATCATCCAATGGCCACATGAATTTTATGTTTTTGTGGCCTTTTGTAATATTTAGTCACACAAAGCATGTTTTTTAGGTATTTAGTCACATACAATTAAGCATAAAGTGGCTAAAAGTATTAATAAGTGTGACCATATGTTGTTTAAAGTGAAGAAATGTGTATTTTGTGTGACTATTGATCATCCAATGGCCACATGAATTTTATGTTTGTATGGCGGATATGTCGACATATTTCCCGCAAGCATTATCAACTAATATTACCCGCATATTTACCACAATATTACAGGTTACACCATTAATAAAATAGATCCAAATTGTGCATAACAGATTAATTCAAATTAAACTTGGCAAAATAACGATCAAACATTTGAATTACAACTTCAAGATAACATAATGTCTACGATGTTAATATCCGATATCCTACTACAAATATTTAACAGTTACTAGGTAGAAGGGGGATGTGATGATCCTCCAAGCATAATGTTTTGCAACTTTCTAAGCCTATTTTTCCATTCAAGATGATCCTCCTTTCTTGTGGATGAACAATTATAGTCTTCTGTAGCAAGGCAGAGTACAACAACACATTGTGCTATGGAAAACAAAGCTTGTTTTACAATACCAGCAGATTGATGAGACGATTTAGCAGTTAAAAGAAGAGAGACTAGCAGAGCATCAAAACTCGTGTTTGTAGAGTAAAACACAGTAGCAAAAAAGTTTTGCAAAGCCTACAATATACAATCAATGGATCAGAAATACATACAGGAACATCTGTTCTCATGGAAAGTAAGTCCTATAAGAAGATTGAGCGGTACCAGGAGAGCCTGTCCTTGAAGCAATGAACTTGACTAAAGCCAAGTCTTGGTTAAAGCTTTATTTCTGACAGTCAACCCCACAGTTGGACCAGACCTCTTGTCTTAGTCTTTTGTCTCTAAGAAACAAGGAAACAAGCCTAGAAGTCAAGTACCAAACCTGATCAAAGTTGAAAGTTCCACTATGATAACTTCATAAGCAGCATAACCAATTTTAAGGTACCCACTGTTTCCTGCCTTAATGCTTGGTTAGCCTATTTTCCAAACAAAAATCTAGGAAGCTACTGGTGAAAATTATAGGTAGATCATAGAGCAACGAAATTTATAATTTCCTATGTGTATAACTGCAAGATAGATACTTCTTGTTAGAACAAATAAGTTAAAAGAACTTTGATTATTGGCTCTAGTTGTTTTGACTATCTCTAATTTATATTAAACGGTCCTAACTATAAGGTCAAGAAAACACAATGTAACCGTACTTCTTACTTTAGAGTTCATGTAATCTGACAAATAATATTCATCATCACTAGCACTACGCCTGGATCCTTTTACAGATATAACTGATTCGTGTACATGTTTTCTCTTAGTACCTGGAGATCCCTCAAGTTCCAAGACTCGACCTTGGAGTTTTATTATATAGTTGGATGCATTTTCTAACACAGACACCTTATCCATCTACACAAATAAAAGGAGATTGGAGTCAATTCATTTACATTCTCTAAATAACCAATGAGTTATAGGTGAAATTCAACATGATTAATAACTCAAACAAGCTCTTTGGCTATGACTAAATCAAAAAAATAGGGTTTCGGTTGATTAGTATCTTCTTTAGTTTAGGAACGAGGGCAGACAAAAAAATGAAGTGTCAGTTCAACTTTTTTCTTCTCTTCCTCTCAGCCAAGACATGATCTTGTATCTGAAGTGGATTCCTGATCATGGTTGGAACCTTTATGGCACCAGGAAAGAGGATGAGGAAGCTGGAGGATCTTGATTTTAGGTTTTAGATCTCCGAAAAGTAGTAAAAGTATTGATTGAGGGAAGAGTAGTAGCAACAACGGGTCCCAGAGTTAGGGAACAATTATCAATGCTACTACTCTTTTCTTGATAGTTAGAAATTTTGATTTCAAGTTGTGGAGCCTGAATAGATTGATTGATAAACGTCATGTTTTCTGAGTAGCTTTATGAGGAGAATGAATCAAGATCACAAAGTGTGCTCATCTGATATGAAGGTATACCTTGACAAGACGTTTTGTAGCTTCATCAACATTCCCACATAAAAAATGTCTTTAATGTATCACCATGATAACCCTAATAAAAACAACGATTCATCACACAAAAAGAGAATGCTTAGTTAGTTTTTTAAAGCAACATGTGGTTGGAAAGTTGACATCATATGAATCTTACATTTAAGTACACATTGATATCAATACTCATTATATCTCCATCCTGCAAAAGAGTAAAATACCGTTAAGGAAACACACTTTTAGATTTTATTATCTTGCATACAAAACCGAGTCTAATGGTAGCAAAGAACCTGAAGTTGACGAGAATCAGGTATTCCATGACACATACATTCGTTGACTGACGTGCACACACTTTTTGGGAACCCTCCATAGCCAAGAGG
>BQNB010005877.1:84093-100084 GCA_026074375.1 Tanacetum coccineum | reverse complement strand
ATCCCTATCGGGTTCCATCGAGCCCAACACGAGCCCAACACAAGCCCAATACGAGCTCATAAGCCACAATAAGCCTAAACAGCTTATTCGTGTGCCTATGCGACTTAAATAAGCTTAATATAAACATAAGAACCTAAACGAACCCCCCTTTGTATTTCTTTGAAAACCAACCGAACCCTTAACGGGCCTCCTAGCCCATTTACGGGCCCTAAATGAGCAAATAAGGTCACAATAAGCTCGAGTAGCTTATTGGTGATCTTATGAGGGCTTAATCAGCTTAACAGACTTAAATGTACTTAATGGACCAAGCCTTAACCACTAAAACTCATTCGGGCTCACAACGGGCCCAATAGGCCCAACAGTTTGCTTATTAGCTTATCGAATAAGCTAAATAAGCAAACCGACCTCCAAAGTGCTTATTAGACCTAAATGAGCTTAACGAACCCTAATGGACCCAACAAGACCCTTTAAAAACCTTACCAGGCCTTAACGGGCCCAAGACCGGCCCATTAGAGATGCTTATTAGCTTATTGGCTTATTTGGAATAAGCTGAAAGGAAAACAGTTTGTTCGGCTTAATACAAGTTGGAAAAGCACTAAGAATAATCTAAAAGCTCTAAACACCCTTATCGGGTTAAGTTATTGGGCCCATAAGCCCAATAAGCTCGAAATAAGCTTCAATAAGCTCACCGAGCTTATTTTAAGCTTAACCGACCCACGTGAGCTTATTAACAACATTTAGACTTATTAAAACTATAACGGGCCTCTAAAAAGCTAAACGGACCTTAACGGGCCCAATAAGGCCCGTTAAGCCAAAAATAAGCTCGAATAGCTTATTTTTAAGCCGAATAACTTCTATGATCTATTTTGAGGATAAAAACCAAATTAAAACTATTTTACACCTTTTTCGTGGTCAAAAATATGAAAACCGAAAGTAGAGGGACTAGTCTTGCCCTTTTCGAAACTTGTATAAAATGTTAAAGTCATATGTTGAAAACTCATGAGCTATAAGGACGAATTTCGTAAATAACTAAACGGTAAGGACTCAAATTGAACCTTTAAGTTAAATTTGAAAACTAGGGGGACCGATATTGTAATTAACGAAAAGTAGAAGGTATTGAACACTTAGGTTAAATCCGAAAAGTAGAGGGACTAATTTTGTAATTAACGAAAAGTATAAGATTAGAACTCATTACTTTTCGAAAACTATAAAACCATAAGGACCTAAGTTGTAAAATTCCGAAAGTTAAAGGACTAGTTATGACATTCTTGCAACTAGAAAGTTTGAAGTGTAAATGTTATTACTTATAAACCTAGGGACTAAAAGGTAACAACTAAAAACCTACGGGTACGTTTGTGAAACAAAAGTGAATAAATAAAACACTTAACACGTCGGTCGAACATTAAGATATTCGGACATCGAACGGGTTTAATAACAAGTTAATAAATAATGTATATTTATTAACAATGATTTCACGTTTCTCGAGAACCTTCAGGATTATAAATACAATAATCTTGTGCGTCATCACACAAGTGATCACGGTATATATAAACTTAAAATGGAATTTAGTTTATACAATGAGTCATTAGTTTAAATGTGTAAACTAAGACTTGACCGTACTTACTTAGGTACTTAACGGTGTGATCCACTGCTTACTTGGATATTTGTTATCATTCAGAGAACTACCGGCTAAGGTGAGTTCATAGCCCCATGCTTTACAATTATTTAAATGATTTACATCCTTGGGGTGATAACATGCTTTGTTTTACAAACTGGACGCAAGTGTACATTTTATGTGTACATTTTAATACCATATTACGTGTTTTGCCTAAGTTACCATAGCCCATTATGTCCATGATCATGAAACTTTTAATTACATAGATGTGATTGGGAATATACATTGTTTAGGCGCGAGTGTTATGGATAGATCTATTAGGTATTGACATCCCCGTTCGGGTGACTAGCTATCAGTGGGAACGAACGTATACCATGCGAATCTGGGATGTTGGCAAATTTATAATTTGCATTCATACATGTCTAGCTTCGTGTCATAGCTTAGTGAAAACTAATAACTTTTTATGATATATTCATTTTGTTTGCTTAACTCATGCAGCATGGAAACTTGCGGTCCTACAATTGATTTACATAAACCTTTGAATTTCACCAGCCCCAACTTTATGTTGAACGTTTTAAGCATGTTTTTTCAAGTCAATAAGCACGCGGTGCGATAGATACATAGATGACTCAATAATTTGAAGAGTAACACTTAAGATTTGGGGTCTTATTACACTTTGGTGACAATTGTTACTAAACACGTAGAATCTTATCTATTTTAGTTGAACTATTTGAAGCCATGAGCTTATGTAACAAACAAGTATTCTTGTTAATCCAATGTATCTGTTTTTTTCAAACGACATTTCGGTTTAGTAGTCGTTCTCCAATCTGTTGCTAATGACTCCAATAAGTGAACGCCTTCGATTATTCAAACATCCCGCTGCATACTCAGATTTGAGGGTGTTACAGATTGGTATCAGAGCCAAGGTTATAGAGAACCAGGTCAAAAGTTTTGTCTGGACTATAAACCATTTACAAAACTGTTTTCACAAATGTGATGCGATTTTGTGAGGACCTACATGCAATACTTGTTACTTCTAAGCACATATAAGTTTATATGACATGCATTGGTTAAGCATTCAGTAGGGTACTAAGTTGCTTACCCAATTGATATACGTGTGATAAATAATATACGTGATACTACTTATAAGGACCTTATATAATAAGCCATATAGACACAACATAATGAATTCCTTTAATAAAGATACTTATCTAAGTTATTTTACTATTTGCAGTAACCATTGTCTCCTGCGACGTCAGATGTTACCTACACTATCCGCTGCACCGACTCCTAGCCCGGCAGGGCTTTTCTGAGGAGACCGATTAATGAGTAGATATCGGAGGAGGTGCATTCCACGGGTTCATCGAACAAGGATACTCGACGACTCCCGCTAACAGCCAGTAGCCTCCACCTCACCAACGACATACTAATGTTCCAGAGAATCCTGACAAGTACTACCAGTATATTATATTTAGTTAACCTCAGACGAGGATGAGCGTGAGCCTATGTTCGTACAGGCACATGACCCTGACTACGTGCCGGAGCCTATATACCCCGAGTACATACCCTTGAAGGATGACCATGAGTTTCCGGCTGAGGAACAGCCCTTATCACACTATTGAGTACCTACTACTGAGTCACCCGGCATAGTTTACTGAGTCGGAGGATCCCGAGGAGGATCCGAGGATTACGAGGATGATGAGATCTAAAGGATGAGGACCGGTTGACTATCCTATGGACGGGGGGAAGAAGAATAGAAGATGGATGATTGACGGCGTTTCATACTGGATGTACTCCAGGGATTAGGATGAGACGAGAGAGGATAGGAGGAACGAGGAGGAGGAGGAGGAGCACTTAGCTCCGGCTGACTCTACCATCATACCTGCAGATAGTCGTTTCCCACCTGAGGAACAGAGCCTATTAACACCACGCCTCCACAGACATTACTATTGTGCTAGGATTACCGTCCCGAGCCCAGACGTCCATAAGCCATTCACAAGGCAGAGGTTGATAGACATCTGGCCATGACTAACACCCAACAACCATCACCACCTAACTCACTATCACACACCCTCTGCAAGTGGAGCTTCCTATGCTAGTGTGCATGGCTCCACCAGCACATTCACACACCTTTTTTACCACCATCATCTGGGTGTCTAAACCCAAAACCAGAACACTCAGGATAGCATCCCACCTAGGCTCTCTATTAATTGCAGTTTTTACAGCGCATTACCACCACCATCCACTGTCCACTACCACCTACTACCACCATACCTCTATACATACCACCACCTGTATGACCGAGTAGGGATGATAGTTTTCCCGAGATCTGAGCAGCACACCCGCAAAGAGGTGCATTTGTCCACTATATGCTCCAGATAAGAAGATCGAGAGAGTTTCCACTGCTATACCTGTTCCATAGTCAAGGATAGTATTATTATGGGTTTGTCAGCACGTTAGATGCTGATGAAAGGGCGACATGTGGATATAGAGATGTAGGTACGGGATTAGTAGGATGCTTTGTAGATACCGCAGAGGCAGGTCAGAGATAGCAACTATGACCATCTGGAAGGTCAACACTAGTGGTCGCAAGGACTTGTCAAGCTCCATGAGCGTGAGAACACCAGTACTTGTAAAGCTTTACTAGAGGAAGCACAAGATGGTAGGATCTCGAATATCACAGCAGTTGAGATTGACAACTCGCAGACGGGTTCGGAACTTACTTATGGCGGGGAATAGGATGGACTCTCCAGGAGAACAGTATGGATGGTTGGAGGAGGAGGCCTATGCTTCGAGAGTCTAGGGCTCAATCGATAGTATTGGAGTCAGGCGAGGCCTCAATCGGACATCAGAATCCTCGTGATCATGTAGTAAGCACATGCGACCTAATCTATAGTGACACACCAGACCCAGCAACGTCAGCTGCAGAAGTACTCTCAATTCTCAGACACAGCACCAGTACACGAGACTTAACACGCTTTCATATGCAGCAGACTGAGTTAGCAAGCATTACAGAGAGACTGCTCGTAGGCGCCCCATGACCAGATGATAAGACTCCCGAGTCATACAGAGATAATGAGACGGGAGATGACGATATGACAGTGCATGAGTATGTTAGCACTGCTAGGAGCAGCAAAGGGAAGATCTAGACACTCCAGGACCAGAGGTCTTAGTATTCCAGCTCACCAGTTATGGTTTCTGGGGACGCCGACAGTCACATTTAGTGATTTATGTTATTGTATCTTGCTAGGTCAATGTACAGGCATGTTCAGTAATATTAATTGGGTTATTCCCCGCTAGTCATAGCCTTAATCTTTTGTAATGTACTAAGTGTAATCATCCGATCTATTTCAAATGTAAAATTTTACAAAGTTATGAATGAAATGGAAGTGTTACTTCTACTATAAACCTCCCTTGTGAGGTATGATTATCTCATCTATATATTATGTGAATTCAGTCATTATAACCTCAGTGCGTTCTTGTCATTTGAGATCTATGACAAATCATGGGCCCCTACTTACCAGAGGAGACAAACAACCTATCAATAACACCAACCCAAACAACATGACCCCGAATCTCATCAAGCAATTGATACGACCCCCCAAGCTACTCTTAGCGAAACGCCACCAAAGGAGATGGCAAAGCCACAGTTTCCTCACGGGACAACCGAAGGAACGTGCACAACCGCGCGCGAGTCCTTGTTTTGAAGCTGATTTCATGGAAGTGCCAACCTTTGAACTACAAGGGCTGAAGGCATAGTCGGTTAAACACAGATGGATTGAAAAGATGGAACGATTTTTCCATATCATGGTTGTGCATTTGAAAACCAAGTATAAGTTTGCCACCCTGTGCACTCTGTTAGGTAGCTGTGCTTTTGACTTGGTGAGGAATGGTCAGATACGGACCTTAGGTCCGAGGCCATATACAATGACTAGGGATGTCACTCAGCGAAAGATGACAAACAAGTACTGTTCGCAAGGCGAGATCCAAGAAGCTGGATATTGAGTGTGGAACCTGAAGGTCAAAGAAACGATTTCCAGCATACACTGAAACGTTTCCAAGAGTTCTAACCTTGATAATGTCTACCAAGTGTGTTGTTGCCTAATGAAACTGATCAAGGTGTTGACAATACAATCATGTGGACTTCCTGACAACATCCATGGGAGACGTTAAATCTGCTCTGACCCCAAGAGACATTGGATAGAACTTTGAGTTGCCAATGACTTGATGGATCAAAACGTCTGCACTTACGCGGAAAGGCCACTCTGACAACAAAAAGGAAAGGCTGATGAATTACCATTCCAGAAACAACCATGCTCACCAACAACAACCCTCAACAAGGCAGAAAGACGCCAAGTCTACAACATGGGGACGGCATAGAAAGAAAGCATATGGGGGATCCTGCCAAGAGTGCAACAAGTGAGCCCATATTCCACCACAATGGTCCCGTGCAACCAGAGGTGCCACAAGTGCAACACGATAGTCACTTCGCTCGCGATTGCAGGAATACAGGATAACACAAATGATGCAAACGACCAGAGTGGGGGGGTCGTCCAGAAGAGGCAATTAGGCAACTCCCAAAGTAAATGTTTGTTTTGTGTGAGGAGCACCCGGACACTTCAGGAGAGATTGCCTCCAAAACTGAAGAATAAAGATGGAGGAAATGGGAAGCACAAGGATGGGTCTATGCCGTTGGGAATGCAGAAAAGAGGTAAATGCACCCGGAAAACCACTATGCGAATGTCGTCACGGGTACTTTCCTCTTAAATAACCACAATGCATTTTATCTTAGATTCGACACAGGGTGCCGGATAGAATATTTTATATCCACTGCATATAGTTCTCTTTATTAACATCTGCCCCAAACTTCATTCCAATAGAAAACTGTTATCTGATGTCGAAATTAGCCGATAGGAAATCTAGATCAAGATAGCATACAAGTATACGTAAGGTTGCACACCCTTAAAATTCTTTGACCTAACCGTTTCACATAGACTAATGCCCGTAGAACCTGGTGTAGTATTCGACGTCATGTATCGGTATGGACTGGTTAAAGAAGATGTCACGCTGGATAGTATGCGATGAGAAACTCGTTCAGTCCTACGGGAATGAAACTTTTTAAAAAACCCTTATTGTGTGAAAACGAAAGTAGCAACGGAGATGAATCATGCCGGTAGAACATTTATCTCATGTTCTAAAAGCTCAGAGAGGTACTATGGCCAAGGGATGCCAGGGTGTCTTTTAGCACAGATATCGCGCCAGAATGATGAAGGACAAAGTATCGGAAAGGAAACAAATAGAGGACGAACCAATCGTCGCGATATTTTCCAGAAGGTATTTCCGAGGACTTGCCCTGTCTTTCCTCCAGCTCGACCAGGGTGGAAATTCAAATCGACTTAGTCCCAGGAGCTGCTACCGTTAGTCGAGCACCATATCGATTGGGCCCCATCCCAATGTGAAGGAATTGTCAGAACAATTACAAGGAGCTTTCTGACAAAGGTTTCATAAGGCCTAGTATCCTCACCTTGGGAGCCCCCGGTCATTAATTTGATCAAAAAGAAGGACGTTCGATCAGGATGTGCAATCGACAACCGGCGCAGTTAAACAAACTGACATTTAAAGAATCGTTATCCACATCCCGAGGATCGACATTTGTTTTGAACAGACTTTCAATGGATCCAGTATTTAATCGAAGATAGATCATGAAGAGTTCGGTATCACCATCTTAGAGTATAGAACAAGATGGATTTCACAAAGACGGCATCCGAACATCGGTATGGTCCATTACGAGTTCCAGGTTTATGCATTTTCCGGACTGACAAACGCACCTGCGGTATTCATGGACCTCATGAACCGAGTGTGCAAACCATACCTGGATAAGTTCGTAATCATCTTCATCGATGACATACTTATTTATTCAAAGGACGAAAGGTGAGCATAGACTGAACCCCACCCATTTTAGTTAAAAGCAATGTTTTGAAATTGCTTAAGGAGGAGAAGTTGTACGCAAAGTTTTTCAAAATGTTGAAATTTGGATTCCAAAGTTACAATTTACTCGCGTACATGTCATTGATAGAAGAGGCCAACATTGGACACCACCGGCCAGATAGAGTCTATCAAGATTGGTCATCTCCAAATACCCCAACGGAGATCCGCCAATTCTAACTCTAGGGTCATTTTGCAGGTTACCTATCGAGGTCCATCGAAGGATTTTCGAAGATTGCTAAGTCAATGACGAAACTTACTCAGAAAGGAATCAAGTTCGATTGGGGAGAAAAAGAAGAGGACGCTTTCCAGTTGATAAAGCAGAAGCTGCATTGCCCCAATTCAGGCTCTCACCTGAAGGGAGAGCGAAGACTTATGTTGTAACTGCGATGCGCACACAAGGCTTTATGGTGCGTGTTATTAGAATGCAGCAGAGAAGGTGATAGCCTATGCTTCTTTCTCGAGGACAGTTTAAAAAGTTCACTCAGAAGAACAACACCACCCACGATTTGAAACTTGTGATCGGTAGTGTTTTGCCCTCAAAGATATGGAGAGACACTATCTAGAGGAACAATGCACCGTATTTACCGACCATAAAAGCCTACAACACATTCTCGATTCATAAATGCTTAATCATGAGGCAAACGCCGTTGGGCAGAAATTACTGATTGGACTAGCACTTTGACATATTCACAATCACCAGGAAATGCAAATCGTAGTTGCCGAAGGCGCTGAGATCGAATGAATGGAATGAGCCAATTGCGGTTGGAGCTTATTTATGGACAATTGGTTTGATCTCCGCAAATCGAATACTAGAAGCTCAGATCCCGAAAGCCAGGAACCGGATGAACCATCGTAAATGAAGACGTAGGAGTGTTATGATCCGAAGGGATATTACCCAATGGAAAGACATGGAACCTGGGAGCGTGCCGATGGGACCACTATGCTTACACAGCAGGATTGGAATACCTGCATATGGAGACTTTAAGATCCGTGATTATGCACGAATCCACAATCAAAATATTCTATCCATCCCGGTTTCCGAAAAGGGATGTACCAAGAAGATGAAGAAATTATTTTGGTGGCCAAACATGAAGGCAAGACATCGGGCCACGTCATGTTAGCATATGCCCTGACAGAGTGCAAGAGTCAAGGACTGAAACGATCAAAGGCCATCAGGATTGCTAGTACAAACCAGAAATACCCGAAGTGGAAGTGGGATAATATGGTGTACAATGGATATTATCACCAACTTCCCTAGGTCGTCACAGGGTTTCTGACAGAAATCCTCTGGGTGATTGATGGAAACGACATACAAAAAATCTGCTCACTTTCTACCAATACGGGAGAATGATCCGATGGGATAAATTGTCGAGGTTGTTAATTGAGAACAGTAAATTGGCAAAGACACGGCTATACCTGCCTCAATTATCTGTGATCTGAGATGAAGATTTCACTTCAAATTCTAGAAGATCATTTCAAAAAGTCTTATGGGTACGGATAATTAGCATGAGCACTGCGTATCATCCAGAAAACGACGGCCAGAGCGAGAGGACTATTCAAACTTCTCGAGGATAAGCTACTTGTCTTGCGATATTTGATTTTAGCAAAGGCGGGTTAAGCATTTGTGCCCATTTGGCCGAGTTTCATAATAACAACAGTTATCACGAGCCTAGCAATAAAAGGCCCGCCCCTTATGACAGGCACTGTATGGTCTAAAATGTCCGATCACCAATAATTTGTTTTTTTTTTTTTTTAATTTTTATAATTTTTTTTTTGTAAGCTGGGCCCGAGTTTTGGGGAAGCCTAAACAACTGACTGGTCCCGAATTAATCCAAGAAACAACATAAAAGAATCGTCCTGACATATAGCATAAAGGATGCAATCGCACATATCGACAAAAAGTCTACTGATCGGAAAGCGAAAGCCGAAGGGAGTTTTCGAAGTGGAGACAGAGTATACCTCCAGGTCTCACCTTGGAAAAGTAGTCGTATTACAGTTCCGGTTAAGTCGGGCGGCCAAGCGGAAACCCGAGTACGCGGACCTTTCAAAGTATTAATCAAAAGTTGGAAAGGTTGCCTACAGGCTGGAACTTCCTCAAGAGTTGAGCAGAGTTCACCACACTTTCCATGTATCAAACCTGAAGAAATGTTACGCTGACGAACCAATAGTCATGCCGTTAGAAGGAATTCATGTTGACGATAAACTCCAGTTTGTGGAAGAACCCGTTGAAATCATGGAACGGGAGATCAAACGATTGAAGCAGAGCCGGATACCACTGGTTAAGGTTCGCTGGAACTTTAGGCGGGGCCTTGAGTTCACCTGGGAACGTGAAGATTCGTTCAAACAAAAATACCCACAACTCTTCACAAACTGGGCTTCGTCATCTACTACAAGGACTTAAGCTTTGAGGACAAAGCTCTTTTAACGGGTAGAGACTGTAACATTTCTCATTTTCGTGTCATTGTACGACGATATTAATGATCACTATTTATTTAGTCCCGATACCGCGTAACATTTAATGACTTTTTTTAAGCTATAACCGCGTAGACAAACAAAAAAAAAATCAATGAAGTAAAACGGTCACCAAATAAATTAAGGTTTACATCAACCAAGTAAGAAATAATTATTTTGAGAATAATTATTTACTTTGTGTATTTTATTTTTATTGGTCACGTAAAAGGGTTACGTTTTGCGATAAAATACATTTGGACGCACCCCGGAAATACCTAGACTTACCTAGACTCAAACCAATACCCGTACTAAACACTTAGACACGAAATTTAATAGAATCGTGTGTTAATACCCTTTGATTTCCGAATTCGGGTAAGTAAACTCACAATAAATCGTCCTTGGCGATTTATTTACTAGCAAAAATCCCCTAATGATCTTTAAAGGTACATGTACAAACTCTAAGCAATTAAAGATGGTACTTAATGTTCCTAGTAACTAATACCTAGTGGTTAATGACCAATTTTGTTGGTCCTTTCCCTTGGATACCCGGTCACGACATACATATACACATAATCTTCAAGATTTGGCTAGCTAAGTAAATCATGTACCCAAAATCCTCTCATTAATACTTGTACTCAAGTGGTTTAGGCTAAAACCATGAGTAATCAACTAGGACTTCACAAAACCACCTCTTAGGGCACGGTTTGGTTGTTTGAGGACTAGGAAAGCTAACTAGTTCTATTTATCTATAAATATCACTCCCTAGCTCACATAATACATTTTCACCAACACTTAAAACTCTCTCTAAGACCAAGAGCACCTTATTTTCCCTCTTGGTTTCGGTACGCACTAAACCAAGCCGAGCATCACTAAAACACGACACCTCATTTCACTAGATAAAGGATACTAAAGGCATTGGGGTAAAGTCTAGGAAGGAGTAAGACGATCATACTTTACACCATTGGGGTTTATACGATTTGGGTTTTGCTTAAAAAAATCAACGAATAAGACCCTAGGTACCATTGTACATCATTCAATTCCCCTACGTGTCTTACCCATATTCATAGTAACCGTTAATTATTTACTAGTTTCGCGTATATTTCGAGTTTAAAACTCAAGGTTACGGTTGAAACCAGCATGTTTCGACCCATGCATGTTCACACGCTCACTTTCTGTGTCAACATAATGCAACCTTTTCGTGAGTTGCCAAAGCATAAATAACTACACGTAAACTATTATTATAATCATGACGGGGTGGTGTGGGAACGTGTATGCAACATTAAGGAACTATTGCATGTCGCGGGTCACGATTAGAAAGGATAAACAACGTTGTTTAGTGGCTAATATGATTTAATGAAACCATACGAGATACTAATAAACCTTTCGGACCCAAACAAACCCAACCAAAAAGGCTAAAACCCCTAACGGGCCTCTATCGAGCCCAACAAGGCCCAACGAGAGCTTATTAATAAGCCTGCGTCTTATTAAAAAGTCCACTCGGGCTTAATCATAATGTGGAAGTGCTCATTTTGATTTCACACATAGGGCTTTCCCGTCTTTATTATAGAAACCCAACCGAACCCTTAATGGGCTTACTAGCCCTTTCGCGAGCCCAACGTGAGCCATAAGCTCACAATAAGCTCTAACAGCTTATCGGTAAAGTTTTGCACAGCTTATATAAGTTAAATGAGCTTAATGGGACTCAAATGATGTATGGCCCAAGCCCCAGACCCCATAGAACCCATATCGGTGTTCATAACTGGTCCCAATAGGCCCAACAAGCGGGCTTATAGCTTATCGAAATAAGCAAAAATAAGCAAGTTGACCCTCAAGTGCTTAACGCATACTACAAACAAATGTTAGTCCGGACCTCAATGGGCGAGACCAAATTGGGTTAAAACCTTCATTTTTCGGATCACCAATGGCCCGAATCCCATTAAACCATGCTTATTGGGCTTATTCAATAAGCTGAAAACGAAACAGATTAAGCTAATTTTGAAACCAATTGGAAATCAGCTAAAATGCCTAAGGAAACCAATTAAGGTTCTATTCGGGTTAGAATCTATTGGCCCGTAAGCCCAATCAAGCCCGAAATAAGCTTTCAATAAGTACCACCGAGTCTTATTTTAAGCTTAAACAGCCCCAAATGACTTATTAAACGACATTTAGACTTATTAAAACTATAACGAGCCTCTAGAAAGCTAAACGGACCTTAACGGGCCCAATAAGGCCCGTTAAGCCAAAAATAAGCTCGAATAGCTTATTTTTAAGCCGAATAACTTCTATGATCTATTTTAAGGATAAAAAGCAATTTAAAACTATTTTAAACCTTTTTCGTGGTCAAAATACGAAAACCGAAAGTAGAGGGACTAATTTTGTAATTAACGAAAAGTATAAGATTAGAACTCATTACTTTTCGAAAACTATAAAACCATAAGGACCTAAGTTGTAAAATTCCGAAAGTTAAAGGACTAGTTATGACATTCTTGCAACTAGAAAGTTTGAAGTGTAAATGTTATTACTTATAAACCTAGGGACTAAAAGGTAACAACTAAAAACCTACGGGTACGTTTGTGAAACAAAAGTGAATAAATAAAACACTTAACACGTCGGTCGAACATTACAAGAACATTCGTACATCGAACGGGTTTACAATAACCACAGTTAATAAATAAAGTAAATTTATTAACAATGTTTCACTTTCCTCGAAACCTTCAGGATTATAAATACAATAATCTTAGAAATTCATCACACAAGTGATCACGGTATATATAAACTTAAAATGGAATTTAGTTTATACAATGAGATCATTAGTTTTAAATGAGTAAAAACTAAGTCTTGACCGTACTTAACTGAGTGATCCACTGACGTACTTGGATAAATCAATTAATCATTCAGAGAACCTACCGGCTCAGGTGAGATTTCAACCCCATGCATTACAATATTTAAATGATTTACATCCTTGGGTGAAAACATGCTTGTTTTACAAACTGGACGCAATGTACATTATATAACCATTGATTAGAATGTTTTGCCTAAGTTACCATAACCCATGTATGTCGCATGATCATGAACTAGTTAAAAATTGTCATAGATGTTGATTGGGAAATAACAATGTTGGTTAAGCAGCGAATGTTATGGATAATATCTATTTAGGGATTTGACATCCCCATTCGGCTGTGACTAGCTATCACTGGAACGAACTCATACAATGAGTCGAATCTGGGATGTTTGCAGGTTTACACATCATTCACGGACACCTTGTTGTCAAATTTTAAATTTGCATTCATACATTTTACTTCGGTGTCATGAGCTTTAGGGAAACGACATTACTTTTAATGATGTTTCATATGTTGCGTTAATCCATGCATGCCTGGAAATCTTGCGTTCTACAATTTTTACATAAACCTATGAAATTATCACCACTTTATGTTGACGTTTTAAGGCATGTTTTTTTTCAGGTCTAATAAGGCCACGAGGTGCGATGATACATTGAGGTCATAATTGAAGAGTCAACACTTAAGAAAAGATTTGGGGTCTTATTACACTTTGGGGACAATTGTTATAAACCGGAATCTTTATCTATTTTGTTGAACTATTTGAAGCCATGAGCTTATGTAACAAACAAGTATTTTGTTAATCCAATGTATCTTTTTTTTTCAAACGACACGTTTAGTAGTCGTTCTCAGATCTTGTGCTATTGACCCAATAATGTAACGCCTTCGGATATTCAACATTCCGCTGCATACTCAGATTTGAGGGTGTTACACATTAGCTATCATACTTAGCAACCCAATTAATAAGACTCAACCCAATACCAACAAAAAACACTTTCGGCCCAAATTCAATAAACCTCGGCCCATCTGTTTGCAATACTTGATCCAACCTAAAGATTATAACTCGGATGAGCAAAAACATATCACCCGATCCATATAGAAATTAAGGATATAAAGAAGAGGTAAGCCCTAAAGTTTCTCTTATATACCCTAACCCTAATCCCAATATCTCTAATAATACGCCCTTTTCTTATCCTTACTCCATACGTAAACACCAAGACCAAATCACAACATCACATTCCCTCAAACTCAAGTTAAATGCCATCGCTTTCTCATCATATCAAACAATCTATCAATAGTATACCAAAGATGAAGAATGAATGCTTCATAATCCTTCATAGGTTGCGAGTAATTTCGACTTGATTTTTCTTGTGTTTTTCTGTTATGACTCACTCTTTATTTTCGAAAATTAAAGAAAAAGCTTTGGCTTTTATAGATCAATGATGATTGTGGTTCAAACCTAAAAAATCTTTAGAAGATTTGTATAAAAAATGTTGAACCTTTATGAGATCATGGTTATTTGAGTTATGTTTCGAGTCTTGTTGTTGGAGGAGATGGAGTTGGGATCTATTAATGTGACGAGGGGTTAGGATTAAGTGTTGTTGGATTTGTGATGAGGTTTGTAATCAGATGTGATTGATGTTTTTGTTTATGGATGATGGGTTTGATTGAGTCTGTCACTTCTTTCTTCATTTTTGTCTTTGACCTTTGACTCGACTCAGCTGAGTTAACCCGGTCAACTCAGTAATTACCGAGTTGACTCGATCTGAATTGGATTTGAATATTTTGGCCGTTCATCATGAGTCAAAATCGGCTGAGTCAAAATCGGCCGAGTCAAAATCGGTAGTGGCTAAATCGGCTGATTGTCTAAATTGGCAGATTGTCTAAATCGGCTGAGACTGTACTTTTTCCTAAAATTTTGAATCTGTGTTTTTTCTTGTTTTCTTTTTGCCTTATTCAAACCAGGACCAAAATAAGCTTCAAGAAGCTATTTAACAACCCAATAAGCTCGAAAAAGACATATAAGTTGTGACAAAAATGACCAGATAAGTTGTTGATAAGTTAGGAAAAAAGACCCAAAAAAACTTAGCAATAAGCTCGAAATATGCAAAAAATAAGCCATAACCAACCGAGACTTTTTCTACCAAAATAAGCGACGATATTAAGCAAAAAATAAGCTGTTATAAGACAGACACACGAAACAACAAACAAAAACCATTTTTGGCTTTTTCCCATAATAAGCCCACGAAAATAAGCTATGAAAAAACTTTGATAAGTTGTAAGCTCGAAATAACAAACACGGACACAAAACACCCCCGGTTAGCTCTTGATACCAATTGTAGGACTAATGAACACCTTTTCGGGGGGTCTTGGTCGATCAAAATAACATAGATATGCCATGGTTGTGAGAAAGTAGAGAGAGGGTGGAGAAAATACTAGTCCCTCTGTCCTATAGTTATAGTCCATGTTTCCTTTTTGGGTTGTCCTAAATTAATTGTCCACTTCCAAAAATAGATAGGGAATTAAGATTAAGTTTATCATATCACCCTCACTTGATATTATTATTACAAACTTTAAGGAAGTTATAAATTAATTGGTTAAGGGTAAAAGTGTCATTGTGCAAAAAGTAAGAGAGAGAAAGCTGTAAGGATGATGTTTTTCTTAAACTGTGTGTTTTTTGTCGGTGGACTATAATTATGGGGCGGGGGAGTATGTGTTTATTATCTTGAGAATAAGAATGATACACAAATGATTTCACCAACACCCCTCATGGAGAGCCATGAGGGGTATTTTTACTAGAAAGAAAAAGCAAACTATTCCTAGTTTACATAAATAACCCTTGCGTGATACGCGGTGTCCAAGTCTAGTCTAATTCACGTGTAAAATGTCAGCTTTACAAAATAGTAAGGCTAACAAGAAGATTTCCATTTGTTGTTGAAATTTGGTGTTTCAGTTCGAGGATTCATTTTTGAAATTGTTGGGATTAAAAGACTTCAAGATGATTCTTAGAGTTACTACTGCTCAGGTATATATTAGTGTTGTCAAGCATAACTTAGTGTTGTTGGTAATACTAATGAAAATTATGCTAAGTAGTTAGTGC
>BQNB010005877.1:67210-78211 GCA_026074375.1 Tanacetum coccineum | reverse complement strand
TCATTGTATCGATAGATGTTTTGTATGTAAGTATACGAACTTGTATATGCCTGAACGTGTAACCATATCGTAAAAGTAAAAAAAACGATTATGTCCGTGGGAAAGTCGTGGGGAGGACATGTCTTCCCCAAATAGTTGACCCAAACGTTCACCAAGATTAAGAATGTGATTAGTAAAATGATTAATATGTCGATTTGGTCATGTTTTGTTTGGAAAGGAAAAGTCCTTTCCAAAGCTAACGTCAAAGTTTTCCAAATCGAGTAGTACGATTTGATGATTGATGAAACATAAATAGACATACGAGTTAAACAACAACAAATAAGTAAAACATATGAATTACATTCCTAGTCGATAAACAACAACAAAGCATGCGGATTACATTCCTAATCAATGCCATCTCGACTCATCCGTTTAATATCTCGTGTATACGAATATCACCTTAACTCATCTGTTTAACATCTCATGTGTAACAATATCACCTCGACTCATCCGTTTAACATAATTTTCATACCAATACCACCTAGTCTCATTCGTTTAACATATCTTGTATATCAATATTATCTCGACTCATCTGTTTAATATCTCATGTATACCAATATCACATCAACTCTTCCGTTTAACATCTCATGTATAACAATATCACCTAAACTCTTCCGTTTAACATCTCATGTATACCAATATCACCTAGTCTGATTCATTTAACATAACTTGTATATTGATACCATTTCGACTCATCCGTTTAATATCTCGTGTATACGAATATCACCTCAACTCATCCGTTTAACATCTCATGTATAACAATATCACATCGACTCATCCGTTTAACATAATTTGTGTACTAATATCACCTAGTCTTATTCTTGTATACCAATATCACATAGTCTCATTCGTTTAACATAACTTGTACATCAATACTATCTCGACTCATCTGTTTAACATCTCATGTATACCAATATCACATCGACTTATCCGTTTAACATCTCATGTATAACAATATCACCTTAACTCATCCATTTTACATAACTCATGTATACGAATATCACCTCAACTCATCCGTTTAACATCTCATGTATAACAATATCACATCGACTCATCCGTTTAACATAATTTGTATACCAATATCACCTAATCTCATTCGTTGAACATAACTTGTATATCAATACTATCTCGACTCATTTGTTTAATATCTCATGTATACCAATATCACATCGAATCATCCGTTTAACATCTCATGTCGAAGTCTTTGAATGAGGCCTCTAATTATAGGGTTCGAATACTTTACGACGTAACCTTTTAGGGGTTTACGCCGTAAACTGCTAACGCGTACATTCCATATTGCAGGCTTAAAAGATATTACGGCGTAATCAAGTGTTCATGTTACGCCGTAATGCTGACTTGGATGACTCAACCTTCTATAATAATAATGTTACGGTGTAAACCTTGCGTGTAGTTACGCTGTAATGTCGCTAAATGATGTGTCTTACCTTGAATAGATTACGGTGTAACACTATCGTAGGGGTTACGCCTTAACTTCTCGTGTTAATTTTTTCGTCCATTTCCCGTGTTTCTTGTCACATACTTGCATTTTACCTGAAAATAACGAAATAACCGTAAATGTATCGAATTTAAGTATTTATAAGAGAATTGCAAGTATTTTCGTGGGGAAATTGACACTAAAAATTATCAAATATTTAAAGTTATCATCTATACACGATATCCGACCCTATTTAGTAATCGGGTTACTCGGGTTGACGCGAATACATTTTTGGACCCGAGTAACCCAACCTGAATAGACTTAATTGGGTTCGGGGTTTTTTGGCACCTCTATATACCAATATCACTTCGACTCATCCGTTTAGCTCGTATCTCGAGCCCGTTTAGTGAATATTTATATTCAATTTATTATTTTTATATAATAATATTAACTTAATAATTTTATAACAATTTTTGAAAGAAAAAAAATATTGGACCGATGTGTTCACTACTACCCCCAAATTGTCAACACCCCGCCAAAAGCACAAAATGAATCTGCTACTTTCACCACCAAAAATTTCAACATCCCACCAAAAGCAAAAAAGTAGATCTGAGATCTTCATTCAACACTTGGTAAAAATAAAAAATAACAAACACTCCTCCTTGCACCACCAATCATGTGATCCACGAGTGAATAAACTGAGTCCTTTTTCAACTACTTGGTTTTTGACATATCAGCTTATCTATAGTATGTCCATCACCAATGGCTCTCTTATCTCCTCCTCTAATTTGTTTAATTCTTTGTTTAGGTAAGTTTTGTTATATATGTATATGAATCTTGTTATTTATTTTGATTTTTCTAACATTCAGGGTTTCAACCGAGGTCAACTGAGCCATAGCCGAGACACCCGAGTTCAGCCGAGCCATTTACCTTCGGCATATTTAATTTGGCCAGCCGAGACACCCGACCATAGTACGTATGTTCTAACTTTTTGTTTTATCTCTTACTTTTACATGTTTACTTGACTTGAGCTATGTGCGCCGCAACTAGAAATGGTTCAACTGGAAAAAGTTTTTGCTCGTACCTATTAACCTTATTGCTATCCCTTTTTTGAAGAGTATGTTGTAGTTTAGTCTCAGTAGGTGCTTGTTGCTAGTTTATGATACTTTTTTTTAATCATTATATCCATTAAATGTTATATATGCTATGAAGCTCCAAAACTAAGGTATAACTACTGACTTCACATATATGCACATCTTTATACGGAGTAACAAGATTTTCCTTTCCCTTAAGTGATAAAAGGAGGTGAAAGTGGGTATGTATGCTCTCTTGCCCTTCGATAACTAACGACTTTATTGTGTAAACTTTGAAGACTAATTGCTGACAAAGTTGCAGCCATTGGATTTTACGTGGTGGTGCCTGACTTCTTTTATGGAGATCCATATGTACCCGAGATACCATTGTCTTCATGGTTTCGTAATCATCTACCCGTGAGTCACAGATAATGTTATTGCAATAGTATTTGGATTCTATACAATAAATAAATTAAATTACTTTGAACCAATTTCAAGCCACAAGACCGATTTGACCCCTTACCGTTTTAGCTAAGCATTTATTTGAACTTCGGTAAAGGGGGATAGCATGAAAAATAAACTAGTAAAGCCAAACTCTAAACCATCACAAAGATAATCGAGTTTTTAGCCTTTCATCATTAGTTGTGTCCCCAAAGCTTTCCTTTAACTTCCATATCAAATCATCCTTTAGTAGGACTGAAGGCTTTGAAACTTGAAGCACATATAGTTTAATTCTAACAATGTCATAAATCATCTGCATAGTTGATCAATTGTTCGTTCCCCTTTTCCAAATAGCCTATTGTTTCTCTATTGTATCAAAATTTATTTGACCCATTTGAGAGAAAAACAACTCAAATCGACCCACTCATAGTAAATGAACCAAAATTGGCTCCTATAACACGTGTTGTACACTGTTTCACTCTTTGTGATAATCTCGTTCATGCCTTCCTAATCATACGATGATCAAGAGTATCTTTACAAAAAAATTAGTCAATCAATAATTAGTACGTATAGTTTTTTACTTCTGTGTTTTTGATTTCAGGCCAAAGGCAGAAGATTGCAAAAGGCAGTTGCTGATTTAATAAGCAAAGGAGCATCTGTCGTAGGAGTTGCTGGTTTCTGCTGGGGAGGCATGACGGTGTTTGTGCTCTCACGTGCCTGTGTTTTAACTAATGTTTCATATAAGTTGCGGTTTATGTAGGAATGACGGTTTTTAAACTATCATCGTTTGTTGAGATTGAGGCTGCCGTTATACTACACCCTGGTCCGCTATCAGATGATGATATTAATGGCAACTTTCTAATCTCTTCTAGCAGTACTCATTCGATCATCAAACACATTCTCATGTTTTACATTTGCACCTTATATTCTCAGCAATAAAAGTCCCAACAGCATTTTTAGGTGCTGAAATGGAGGTTTTAGGCCTGAATTAGCTGTCATATATGATGTCTTTGTGTGTCTTATTTACTGATTATAACCTGAATTAGCTGTCCACAAATTGGTACATTTTGTCTTCCTTGCTGCTGACCGATTAAACCAGTCTCTGGTATCAATGAACTACTTATTAGCTCCTTTACATGAACTATTTATTGGCCTGAACAGTATGTTGCTCTAAGAAGTTTGTGAATACACATATGTACACTACAAGTTTACAATCATCATCACATGTGGTGGATTGTTTGATGCTTAGTATGGCATACCGAATGAAATCATATTTTTTTTGTTTTGTATAGTTGCTATGCCTAAGAAGTGCATCAGATCCAGTGATATGTTTGTATTAAAAGAAAATGACCCTGTAGTTCAAGGTTCTGTTGTAGGTCCTGCCAATCAGTTTGATATAATCTTGACTATCAAACTGTCATAGTTTGGGCATAATCTGATTTGTATTTTTGTTTTCATGTATCAATATCACAAGCTTACATGTGCTTTTTATCTGAGAGTTAATTTATGATTTTTCCTATTTCTGCTTCCTCTTTCCCCTTGTAGCCAGCTGAGCCAACTTATAATCAGTTAATATGCACATGTCTTGGACAAACTTTAGGCGTTTGGATTTTTTTATCACTTAAGTTGTGTGGCTCTATCCAAACACTCAAAAGTTCTTTTCAGCTGTACCTGATAAGTTGTCGCTCTAACAGTATGCACAAATGACCTCTTTTTCTTTTTTTTCCAAGATCTCACGTCCGCAAAGTTTGAAGCCTTCTTGCATTATTTGTACAATAACTTGTTTTTATTGCAATAATTTTTGTTTTGTTTTATCTTACATCGAGCTTATGTATGTTTTTTTATAGATGTCGTGGAATGACAAGAAGCCTTTTGGGACCAGGACAGTTTCGTAGTTGGCCCTGTTCGGTGCCTGCTTTATAATTTAGAAGGTGAATTCCCCGTGGAGCTTATTCGCTTATTATCAGCTCTTTCTGAGGGAGCTTTGGCTGCAGAAACGGTGAGTAAACTCAATTTGCCTTTGCATCAAGGTTTTGTTGTGTTTCTTTGTGTTTGGCTAGCTAGTAAAATTTGATCATTTGCATTTACATATTATTCCTTTTCAATCGTGAACAGTCATAATTTTCTTTATAAATCTGTTGGATTGACTACTTTGGTCTATCCCTTGTACTTTGTAAATTGTCACCATAGATTGTGTATGTTTACATTCAAATGACAATTTTAATGTGTTATCTCCTTTTTAATGAAAATTATTAGTTGGTTTTTGTGATATGAATCATATTAGGAGTTTAAATGTTATGTGTTGATTTCATATTGAATTTGTTTGCCCATTTCTTCAGGTCGAAGGTGTACATGCTCTCGCGAATTCTTATCCTTGTCGTATTTATATCATATATAGATAAGTTTTAAGGAGTAAGTTTTGGCAAGTCAATGTCGAAAATAGTTTTGATGTTGTGTCGTCTGATTATACGTTGCTACCCTATGACTTTTGGATTACGGATTTATGTCTAACGGCGATACATGTATGCATTTTGGTTACCGGATTTGTTTATTTTAGTGATTTATTAATGGTTTATTGTATCAAATATTAGTTTTTCATATTTATAGATTTTGGATTTCGGAAAATCTCCGATTATAATATGAATACCACGGAATTTAGCCACGTGTTTCTCACGGATTAATCCACATCTTTCTGTAGGAAATTTGTGATAAAACAGTAGGAAATTTGTGGAAAATTGTTGGTAAAAAATGTGGGAAATCAGTGGGAAAATATTCGTGAGAAATCAGTGGGAAATAACTATGGGAAATCTGTGACAAAAATTGTTGGAAAAAAATGTGGGAAATCAGTGGGAAAATATTCGTGAGAAATCAGTGGGAAATAACTGTGGGAAATCTGTGACAAAAAAAGGTCGAATGTATGTGAAAAATGGTTGCTAGACAACGTGGGAAATCCGTAGGAAATAGTCAACGTTCCGTGGAAAAATCAGTGGGAAAATATTTACCCACGAGGGTTTTTGCATCGGAATAATTTCGTGGGAAATCCGTGGATAAGGGCCCTTACCCACGGGATTTCCCACGGGTTTGTGTAGTAGTGGTGGGCTCGCTACGCCTTCTGGGCTAGGGGCCATGTAGCCACAATTGCCGTTCCAAAAAAAGAATACGATATTTGCATGCCTTCAACCTTCTGCATATTTAGGTATTGTTGTTACACGTATAACAAACATGATAGGATCTGTTGTTATTACACTCATCAATTTGTTTCTACTAATCTTACAAAACTCAGGTTTGGAAAACCACATATGTATTATATTGGATGATGTCTTGCAAGAAACTCATATTAGACAAGTTTAATATGATGGAGCTTACAAAACCCAGGTTTGGAAGCCATAACTAATGCGTGTATATATGAGAGTAGTAAACATGTTCAAAGTTTGATTTCAAAATAACTTTATACCCTCATTTTTTTCCAAGATTTTCACATAAAAGTCTATTGAGTTCTTGAGCACCGTGTTGCAAAAACGAATCACAACCAAAAGACTATGTCAAGTCTATCGTGACTCACTGCATTGGAGTTTATAAAATAAAGTCTACAAAGCATAAGGCATGCTATATGATACACAGTCTAATCATCAAGGTAAAGTGTAAGTGTTTTATCTCACAATAACAATGAGAATTTGGTGATATAATTTCATATAGTAACATCACCAACGGTAATGTATTTTTTATCTCATGTAATGGCAAAACTAATTTGGCTTACAAGGTATTATTTAAAAAAGATATTAATTACCATTTCGTATGGAAGATCATCCTTACATGATTCGAGCGATATCAAGTAATGCATCTTATTACGATCAGTTTTGTCACATAGGCAACTATATGTAGTCGTTTCAAGACTCAAAATCAAGAAAGGATTGAAGGTTCTATGTTGCAACACATACGAAAAATACACAAAATGCACTACCAATAAGTTTATATACAAGTTCAATTTTAGATTTGCATGAGCACATTTTTTTTTGTTCTTTTGACATCTTATTTACTTTTTTCATGTATCACACAAATATTTAAGTTTTTCTAAAAAAAAACTTTCTTCCAAAAAAATAAAAAATTAACAACAACGTTTAAAAAATAATAACTTTTATTTTTTTATTACTTAAGGTACAAGTCTTTTAATGTTTTGTCATATACAATTTTAAATAAACTTAATACAAATTCAATACAATTACTTCAAAAATCATAAAATATACTAAGTAATTACATAAACACAAACAAATTAACAAGCATTGCTACTATACTTAAAAAAAATCTTTGTATCATATACAATTTTTAAAAACCAATATTTAACAAAACAAAAAAATGTAAACAATAATTACAAGTCATGCCCGCCCATCAGACGGGTAAGACTTGTGATTATTGTTTTCATTTTTATTTTTAGTTCAATAAATAATTTGATAAATAACTGATTTACCTTTGCTTAAATTTTAGAGCAATACATTCATAAAACAAGCCCGCCCAATAAACAAATTTAAAAATCAATGTTTCAATAAAAAAAAAATTAAAAACAAATATTTAACCAAAAATAAAAAAGAAAACAATAATCACAAGTCATAAGCGCCCATCGGGCGGGTTTTGCAATTAGTATATATATATATATATATATATATATATATATATATATATATATATATATATACAATTTATTATATATTTATATTATATATATATATATATTTATATATATTTATATATATTAGGGATGAGTTCTAGGGAAGGGAAAACCATATTTTGCCAAGAAAACCCACAGAAGAAAACTCAGAAAATCAAACAGATGCCTAAAAAAACCAAACTGATACCCTTAATGTTTTCAGGGAGAATTTAAAAGTGGTTTTTCAGGAAAAAATATGGCCTCAGATTTATATTGTCTGTTAAAAAACCCAAAAACCAAAACAGATGCACCCCCTTAATTTTTTCAGGCTATATAAAATTTTTTTTTTTTTTTTTTTTTTTTTTTTTTTTTTTTTTAGTTAAGGATCTGTTTAGTTTTTTTTGGGTATCTGTGTAGTTTTTTTGGTTTTTTACTAGAGAGTAAATCGAGGCCTTATTTGCTTTGATAAAATTAATTTTTAGCCTGATAAAATTAGGGTATCTGTTGGTTTTTTTTTTTTTTTTTATGGCATTTCGTTTTGGTTTTTCTTTTTCTTGTGGGCTTTTCCACAGAAATTATACGGTTTTCTCATGATCCCATCCCTATATATATTTTATATTTATTATACAGATTAATCTATATCATTCCACAAAAATTATATTACAGTGGTAAACTTTATTTTTAGCATCACATTATATTGCGAGAAAAACTCCCTTTGTTCCCAATCAGATATTTAGTTAATTACTTTTTTATTTATTTAGTATCTTTAATATGGCTGGGGCAATAAAGAAATTTAACATATATCACATTAAATTTATTAATCATAATTAAAATTTTTCTAAATATCAGGAAAGGTAGTTACTGGTTTTAACTTTATACATTAATTCGTATACATCTGTATAACGAATTAGACTCGAACGCCTAATTCTATAATTCCTATTCAAACTATATTAATCCAAATCAACCCTAGTTCTTAACATTCTAATTTTAATTAAACCATCAAATCACATTTTTTTCTTGTAGTGTTTTAGTCGAAAATACTTGGTTCTTTTCGGATTGAAGATGAATTACATTGGTTCCTCATTCAAGATCACCAACGTTTTTACACAAAGTATCACGATTATTGATATAGGGATGTTGTTCAACGATGATTCAAACGACAATCCTGTATCTTTTTTATACTTATTTATTTGTATTTTTACAATCGTTTTTTGATTTTCACGTTTTTTACTAATAACTTTTTTGGTTTATACAAATCGTTACTGAATTAGGGTTTTAACGAATAAGCATTAATGCATGAATTCGGGATTGTATATTTTGTTTAATGTACATGCATGCTTTTCACGAATTTCTTTTATGGTTTGTACAAGTTATATCTTAATTAGGGTTCTAACTGAACAAGCAGTAATCGATTGCATGCATGTTTTTCACGAATTAGGGTTCTAACAGTATGTGCATGCATGTTTATTCAATATATATTCCTTTTCTTACGTTTTTGATATACCATAAAGTCTATTAAGATAGTACTTTTGTGCATTAAAACATTTAGCCATTCAGCTAAAGTAACCATGTTATTATAAATAAAAAAAAAATTGTAGCTGCGAATGCCATTGATGTGTATGATATTGACCCCGAGTTTGTCCCCACACCAAAGGGACATAAATATTGGGTCCCTAATGTTCCTGTCGATGAAAAACCAAAAACGTTTACTGTTTTTAACACTTATGACGACGCTTATAACATGTTCAAGGAGTACGCTGCGGTGTACGTAAATTAGGAGTCAAACATCATAAGAGGGTAGGGTGTGGTGGCTTAAGCCACAAAACAAAACGGGCACCACAGGCTGCCACATCAGCTTTTCACTCCCACTCAAAAATACCCCTTCACTCATAACACACATTTACCTCTTCACTTAGGTCCCACCACTAACTATTTTTTTTTCTTTCAAATTTTTTCACACAAACATAATTTATTTCACACAAATTAAAAATACAATACATAAAATAAAATACGAAACATAAGGAAATTAAACGATACGAAACATAAAAACATAAAATTACGAAACTAATCGTCTGCACCAGCATCTTGATATTTCCTCATTATTTTAGCTTGTTGCCTTTCAATGAAGGCTCGTTTATGAGGCGGCAAGTTCGAAGTATCGATTACGAGAAACTTCATCTCTTTACACTTCTTGATAGCTAAATCTTTTTCCATCTGCACCTCGTACGCTCTTTGAGCAGCATCACATTTACGTCTATAATCTTGAGAAAAAGGTGACGATACAGACTCCGATTGGCTTCCCCCGGTGCTCCCCGACGTTTCAACCGATTTTTGTTTTTTCCCAGCACGTTGTTTGCCGGCGGGACGCTCTCTTTTATCCGAACCAAACACCTCTTGGAGATTATCTCTATCAATCGGCTCCGCCACATCCCATTTGGGGTACTCTTTCAAAATTTTCCACACGTGAGGGTATTGAAATTTTTTACCAACTCGCTCCAAGTACACCGTCTTCACAGTCTCGATCAAGTCAGCTTCATTTTCCCCGCTTTTCCGATTTGCCTGTTTGTAATAAGCGTAAAACCGTTGGCAATCACCGTGCATTCGGGACCATTTCCCCGTCAACATATTTTTGGTACTCACCGGACTGTTGTTCGGTCGTGGAAATCTTCAATAATCTTGTTCTAATAGATTTCATCCCGTTGGTCTTTTCCGATATTGTTGTGCTGCGAGTGCTCGATCCTAGCCTCGGCTAGCAAGATTTCTTCTTTGTCATTCCAACGGATATTGAGTCGTCTTGTTTCCATATCTTCATTTTCATCGCCCTCGTCCAATTCGACAACTAGTTGTTTCCCCGTCCTTTTTTGTTTTCGCTTAGGTTCACGGGGTTCTTGGGCTTGGGGTATTTTGAATTGTGGTTGTGATAAGTGTTGTGGAAAACATTGTGGTTGTGATGATTGTTGTGAAAAAATGGCGGTTGTGATGATTGTTGTGGAAAAAAGTATGGTTGCGTATTTCTTGGATTCGTGTAACCTTGGAACCCGTATTGTTGATTTTGATGATACGCCAATTATGATTGATAAGCATGTTCGGGCGGTGACATTTGCGTTCCATAAGGGGGAAACGGTTGCGACGAGTTTGAGTGTTGGGAACCTGGGGTAGACGGATTCGATTGGTTTGGCGAAGATTTTGTTCGTTTGGTGGTTGAGACATTTTTTTTGGAGAAGAAGATTATATGTTTAGAGTAATAATAATCTTGTTGTAGAGAAGTGTGTGTTAAAATGATAAAATGGGGTGTTATTTATAGGGAAAAATAGGTATAAAAAATTAATTTTTTTAAACTTTGAAAATGTATCTGTTGGTTTGCAACGGTT
>BQNB010005877.1:47044-66363 GCA_026074375.1 Tanacetum coccineum | reverse complement strand
TGTCAAAACCCCAAAACAACCACTCCTTGTGGATGTTACAACTAACCAAACGCTCCCTTGGTATGGATATGAATGCCAAACGCAACCTGGGTGCAGATCTGAACAACCAAACGCACCTGCTGGTGCTAGCAGACTAACCAAACAAACCCTTAGGAGGGTTTTCAGTAATCCAACCGTACCCTTGGCTGTTTTATCAAACCGAACGCACCCTTGGTGCAAATACGAAGACCAAACACACCCTTTCTTGGGCTGAGTGAAACCGAACGCACCCTTTTGGTGTCAATAACAACCCAACGCACCCCTTGGTGCTATTATCGTCAAACCCAACGCACCCTAGTGGCCCGAGAACGAAACCAACGCACCCTTGGCAGTGGCTGACCAACCCAATGCACCCTCGCAGGTCTGAACAGAAACCGAACGCACCTCTGGTGCATATAGAAACCAACCCACCCTTCCTTTTGTGCCAAACCCAACCGAACGCACCCTTTTGGGGCGTTTTTAACAAACCAAAACGCACCCTTGTGGTCATTTATTTATTGAAACAAGCACCACCTTCGTGGTGGTTTTCACCCCAGAAACAAACACGCCCCTTTGTGGCTGTTTTACACTCTAAAGAAAACCGAACGCACCCCTTATAGGGTGGTTGCCACTCCAAACGCACCCCTAGGGGTGGTTGTATAGCAAACCCGACGCACCCTTTTGGTGCACCGGTCAAACCATCACACCCTTGCAGTGGTTGGGATTTTTAGGAGATAGTGGTGATGAGTGGTTGATGATAAAGATGGAGGTTGTTGGGAAATAGATTGTAAAAGACTTAATACTGGTAGTATAACAGTTAAGTCTGGTAGTAATAGTTAGTTCTTGTAGTCCTGAGTTAATACTGGCAGTACTAAGTTAAGTCTGGCAGTACTAAGTTAGTACTGGTAGAGTAGCAGTACTAGAGTTAGTACTGGTCATATTTAGTTAAGTCTGTTCATAGTTAAGTCTGTTTATGTAACAGAATAGTAATAGTTATCTTAGAGATATCTTAGGAGATATCTTAGGAAAGGATATGTATTATCCTTTCACACGTTTGTAAAGCCCATTAGGGTTTCCTTGGTGTATAAAAGGAACCCTAAGGCACAAAGTTATGTACGTGATTGAAATATCAATAGAAGCATAGAGCTTAATAGCAATTTAGTATTACTGTTTCTTCTTAATTCTTGTGTTAAGATTCCGTATTAACACTTGATATTCATAGTCGGTGTCTCTCACATAGTTGATTTGGATTTATTCAAGTTAGCTATCGTCTTACAAAAGGCTAATCAGATCCTATACCAAGGACCTACAAGTGGTATCAGAGCCTTTAGAGGGACTCTGAGATAGAAGAATCACTAGAACCACAAACTACACTCCCTACGATTCTTTACAAAATGTCTCAACCAGCTAATGATGATTTCTCACAACATCTCAGTGCTGATGAAGAATCAAACCATGAAGATGCATCATATACTGGTAATGCACCTAAACAACAACAACATGTGATTCCTCAAACAACTGCTATCTCAAATATCAAACTCCCAATTCTGAAGAAGGAGGAGTATGATATATGGGCTATGGAGATGGAGCATTACCTTGAGTACATTGACAATGAAATATGGAAGGTAATTCAGAATGGAAACTCTAAGAAAAGAATTTCAACTGGAAAGGATGGTATTGTTCGAGTACTTTCACCAGTAACTGCTGCAGAGATTCAAGCTGTTGAAAAGGAAAGGAAGGCTAAGAATATCTTGCTGATGGCCATTCCCAAAGAACATATGAGAAGATTTCATGGAATGGACGATGCAAAAGAGATCTGAGAAGCCATCAGAACTAGATTTGGTGGTAATGCAAATTTAAAGAAAATGCAAAAGGCTGTTTTCAAACAACAGTTTGAAGCATTTAAAATATCCAATTCAGAAGGGCTAGAAAAGGGATATGACAGATTTCAACAGTTACTTTCTCAATTAGAAGCTCATGGTGCTGAAGTATCAATTGAGGATGCAAATCATAAGTTTCTCAGATCTTTGCCCCCAGCATGGTCTAATCTGGCAATGACGATTTGAAGTTGTAAAGATCAAAGTTGCTTATATGTTCCCTATTGGAATGGAGATTGATAACTTAAGGGGAAGATCTTAAGTTAAGGGGAAGCAGTTTACAAAGGAAGATTGTTTCATTCAGGGAGATCCATGATCTCAACTTCAGGGGAAGTTCGTGCAAGAATTTGTTTGTTTTGTCATCATCAAATAGGGGAAGATTGTTGGGATTTATAGATTTGATGAGACAAAAGAATAAAAGAATGAAACAAGAAGGACTAATTCAGCATTATGGGATTCTAGAAGACTTGAAGTTAAACAGTAGTTATCTTCTCATTTAATGCAGTCAAACAGCGATTAATGATTATAATATAAAACATTAATGATTATTTAATTGGTATTAGATTATGAGCGTGAGAATTAATTAGTTGATAATATAAATAATCGCGTGTAACTAGCTGATTGAAGATTAATTACAACTTGAAGCTTAATGCTGATCTTAGTTACCTACTACACATTAATTCAACCATATTAAATACATTGACTAAGTATTTAATATAATTGTTGACTGGAATTAGTTTTCTTTGTAAGTCTTGATCTCTCCCTATATAAAAAGATCATAGACATAGGTTTAGTAGATCAAAAAACATAGAGCTCTCCAATGAGAGTCGTCTAGCAAAGGGGTGTGTATGTGTATCATAGATAGAAAACGTGTTGTTTGAGTGGGTTTACACGTCCCACAAAATAGTTAGTTTATTAGTTAGTAATCCCAAATTATAGTGTTTGGGGTAAAGGTGGAATGTTCAATAATAAAACCTTGTTTGATAATATTACTTTCTTATTATTCCGTTGCGTGATTCAATATTATCTATAAAACTGATCCTAGATGAGCTTAAAAGATTCTCAACAGAGATGAGAGTTGATGAGTGTTGCAACAATAGAAATGAAGGGATTATGTTAGATTTAGGTGTGGTTTTGTTGTGGTTTAGTTGTGAAAGATTAGGCTAGATTAGGTACTATTGTGAAGTTTGGGTGGATTTTGGTTGCGTTTTTGACAAAAAGTGCTTGCTGTCCCAAATTTGTTTTGAGGTTTTGGTCGACCTAAAAATGTTTTCATTAGGCGTAAAAGTAGTTTTTGAAGAGCTCGTTTCGAATAGATAGTTTTTCATATATCACACTTTAAAAATGGATTTAAAACGACCAAGTAATGACCAAATGAAACTTGAAACATTTTTTGGCAAAACCAAATAAATAGTTGCTGAGTGAATAGTAAAACGTTTTTTCAGACACTTTCAGACATTTTTAGACTTTCTAAACATTAGCGAAACATATAGTAACACTTATATATTGATTGGTATTGTTTAAAGACGTCATCGACATATTTTGGGAAAAGCGAGAAAGTTACTAAAAATAGTAAGTTTGGTAAGAATTTAGCGGAACAGACTTAGAAGTTAAGTAATTAAGGCTAGTTAGTGCGTTTGGACTTATGGAAACTTAACAAATATAGGGGACGATATTAACGTCCCGAAACAAAAAACTTTCCTAAAATAGAAACTTACTAAAAATGGAAACTTTTGGATAAACACCGAAACTTAACGAAAAACTATATGATTTCATTTCATCACGTCTTGTTAATCAAACTAAAGCAAACACACATGGATGTCTTTTGGTGATGAACATATTGTGCAATTCTTGGCATACTTTCCGTGTTTCTAAGACGTGTTATTATTCTAGGTCGCGGCTAGATTTCTATATCACCTTTTACTTGCGTGATTATCATTTGCTCATTTTGCTAAGGTGAGTTCATAGCCCCATGTTTTACTACTTTTACTTTACTATTTTGGGGTGAGAAACATTGCTTGTTTTTAAACTATGGACACAGTTACTTTACGTTTCCTTTTCCTGATTACGTGTTGCCTAAGTAGCGAATAGACCACTAATGCCTGAATTATCATGAATTAGTCAATTACTTAACCGATTGTACTGGTTAAGTAAGCGCGAATGTTGTAAATAGATCTATTGGGAGTAATTATCCCTATCCGGGTAAGTAGCGCTTACTTGTTTCGGAGGTCCCAAACAAACGAATTTATACCATGTCGGAATGTCAATAGGTGATCCTGGTTAGATGCGAGGAATACTATTTGGCATATAAAATACTTCCTTTTAAATTGAGTTTCGGTGTCATGAGCTTAGTGCAAACGTAAATGCTTTTTATGTGAAGTTGTATCTGTTATAACTGTCACGTGCGTACTGTGAACTTGTGGTCCACTTTTAATATTAAATTCAAACCTATGAATTCACTCAACTTTATGTTGACCGTTTTAGCATATTTTTCTCAGGTGCTTAGCTATGGATGTCTTTGCGTGCTTGTTGGAGTTGCCTTGCATTGGACCGATTTTCAAGAATTATTATTATCTATGTTAACATCGTTGTCAGGGCCTATGTAAAACTTTAACTATTTTAATCAATGCAATGATGTTGGATTTTTAAACGTACCCTTAGAGGTCGTTCTTTATATCTTGTGTGATGTGTATTATCACGTTACGCCCTTGACACGTGTTTCTGTCCAGGCCTCGTTTAGAGGTGTGACAGATTGGTATCCAGAGCCAAGGTTATAGAGAACCATGTAGTATATGTAGGTCTGGTCTATAACCAGTATGTGATCCTACATGTTTACTTGCTTACGTATATAATTACTATCGATAAGTAAATGAGTATTAAGTATAATACATTTCCATAATTATATTACGTTTATTTTTCCTTACGTAGATTTTCTTGTTGGTTTTATATAAAAGTTATTTATATAAATAATAGATCTTTCCCCCAGGACATTGTGAGTTGCACAATGGTCTCTAAACGTTTCTCAAGACATCATGAGTGATACGATGGTCATTAAAACTTCTTCATAAATTTACAATATACTATTTTACATAACATCGAAACTTGTCACAGTCTTCCGACCCTACGTTATCTTACTGTCCGAACCCGAATGCGAGTTGAGCACCCGTCCCATACTTTTATTTCTCCTACGTCGTCTCATACCGTCATCTAGAAACATGCCGATTAAGTTGAACATGACTTTAACCCGTCACCTCGTAACATTCCACTTTTGGAAACACGACTTTCAGAACCTGACTTATTTTATTTTTCTTTTATTTCTATTGATTCGAAGAGAATGTCGGCAACAAGACAAGGAATAAGTTCTACAAAGATTGACCAGATTGTGGCCCATCGAGTTACTGATGCTATTGAAGCTATTGCTATCTACGAGACAAAAATCCGCATGACTCACGATCCGAGGAATCAGGTCACATGACAAGAAACCATGATAGAAAAAAATGCTAACAACAAAAGGAAGTTTTAGAACCAACCAACGGATAGCCGAGTGCCACAACAACCACCCTTTAAGAAACCGGATGTGGCAAGGGCTTACACTATTGGAGCCAATGGAAAGAAGGCTTATGCTGCGAATTTACCTTACTGCAACAAGTGTAAGTTGCATCATGTTGGGCCGTGTACTGTAAAGTGTAGTAAATGTAAGAGGGTTGGCCACATGACTAGGGATTGTAAGGCATCCGTTGCTGCAATGAACCAGAGAACCCATGTGGCAAATCCAAAGGCTACCATCACTTGTTATGAATGTGAAGGGCTAGAGCATTTTAGGAATGAATGCCAGAAGCTGAGAAATCAGAACCAAGTGAACCAAATTTGAAAGGAAAAAGCTCGCGAGAACTCTAGTGTCATCAAAGACAAGACCAATGCTTAAGAAGAGATCTTCCCACCTTACCTAGTGACCTAAATGAAAGTCTTCTTAGACTATATTCGCACTAGTACTTTTCTATAAATTTAATTGTATTGAGTGGATGTTTTAAATTTCATGTTAATGTATGTGTCATGACGATTTCGTCAGTTACACTTAATTTCTCTATTTATTTATGTAAGCTACTCCTTAAATCACTACCATCTCATCAAATTATTCCGCTGCTAGCATTTTATAAACTATTCTTGTGCCATTTTGTAAGCAATTTTGTTGTCATCCTATAAACCATTTTTTCATTTTCTTAAAAATTATTCTACTATCATCTCAGAAACTAGTTTCCAAACCATTTTACAAACTTACTTGTTTTCATCTTTTAACCTGTTATGTCAACGTTTATAAACTTTTGCCATCGTTTTATAAATCATTTCGCTAACACCTTATAAACTATTTGATATTACCATTTGTCAAAATCTTATAATTATCCTACTATTACCTCATAACTTATCTGGCTATCATTCAATGAACTAATTCATTTCCATCTTATAACCTATATTACAGTTATTTATAAACTCTTTTGCTACCATATTAAAAGTTACTTTACTTTGCAGTCATCTTACAAACCATTTCGTTGTCACCTCATGAACTATTTCGTTGTCATTTATAAACTATTTCGACGTCATCCTACGAACTACTTCAAGTCTTTGATAAACTACTTCGTTGTCGCAATATAAGCCATTTGGTTGTCAACTCGTAGACCATTTGTTACCATTTTGTAGACCCCTCACTCTTACACTATAAACTATCATGTGATTTTCTCGTAAACTATTTTGGTATCACCTCTTAAACTATTTCTACTAAGTCTTACAAAATATCTTGTGTCATTATATAAATTACAATGTTCTCGTTTTCACAAACTATTTTTCTACCTTAGAAACAACACTGTTTATACCATACAAACTTTTAAACAAAACACTAGTTTGATGAAACGAGCATTTTATCGTTAATACCTAAATTATACATAGCCTAATCACCTAAGTATAATTCAGGGAGGACCATCCTAGGCTAAGAGTAGTCACCTCAAAAATTTTGCCAATCTATTTTCACTTTCCACTTCTATATTCTTTTTCTCTTCTCTATAATTTCGATAAGATTTTATCATCTTCATATTTTACTAATATTTTGCGCGCGTGTTTGCGAGTTATGTCTGTCATATGTATCCGTATTAATAAGCTCCGTAACTAAGTAGATTTCCTGAATATTACCATATAGAGACACCGTACCATTATCCAAGAGGCCGAGTCACGCTCCTTGTAGTCACGTTAATTACGGATTTTAAGATTTTAGAACATAATAGACTTATCCTCATTCGTTGGGATAGAATCAAGAAAATTAGGAAATTTCTTCACCGTCCAAGTTTCTAATGGTCATGAGATAAGGCAAAGGACATAAATATTGCAAGTACCTAGAACCAAGCTGACAGAAATTTCGTACCTACAGTCTTTATCCTTCTAAGTGACATCGTCCCATCTATCTTAGACATTAAATACCCTATCGAGCTAGTTAACGAAAGGCTAATAGGATCCTATATTGTGCTTAGAGGTTGTACGCTAGGATTCTTAGGTCACCCATTCAATATTGACCTAATCCTAGTAGAACTTGGTAGTTTTGACGTCATCATCGGCATGGATTGGTTAGCAAACCATCATGCGGTGATCGTGTGTGATGAAAAGATTATACGGATTCCCTATAGAGATAAAGTTAAACGGCTGAAGCAAATTCGCATTCCAATCGTGAAGGTCCGTTGGAATTCGAGACGAGGGCCTGAGTTTACTTTGGAGCGTAAAGAACAAATAAATAAAAAGTACCATCATCTTTTCATTAACCCTTAGTCCACGTCTTAAGCTTTGAGGACAAAGCTCTTTTAATGGAGGAAGAATGTCACACCTCGAAAATTTCAAGTCAATATTTCAAACTTTTTCGATCATTATTTTTGACTTTTATACGTTATGGTTAAATCTGGCGATTTACCGTGAAGTTAACCCGCTTAAATCTGAAAAACGTCATCGGACACGTTCCGACTTCGGATTTTGATTAGTTTAGATATTATATGAGTTGTTTTATCTTTTCTAAGTGTTTCGTAGTTTACGCGCACTCTCGGTATTTATTTTTACGCTTTGACGTTTATATTACGTTTTTCGCGTTTTTGACCTAACGGAACCCCGAAAACTTGAAATCTTTTTGTGTAAACTTTAGTTATCATCCATCTCGTGTTGCTAAGTCAAAAATTTCGTTCAACCCTCCCTCTATATTAAAATCGGATGCGTAAACCAAACCAAGTGCAACCATAAGCCTTGAAATTAAATCAAATGCATCTTTTTTTGAAAATCCTATGCATGTGTGTGAAAGTGACACATGAGAGCGTCATCCTCATGCACACTTATCATGCTAACTAATACATGTGATCTCTTACAAGAGTGTAAGAGATGAATGACCACCTTTGACATAAAAAAAATACAAATAAGAGTATAAGTCATGAACCATAAAAATTTTGCTTGGTCTTGCCCTTGTGTACCTAAAACCGGATGCACCATGGTCCAAAAGAGAGTGGACCAAGCCACTTAACTTAAGCCAAGGACCCATAAAACCCTAATTCACACCTTATATAAACCTCACTTTGCAAGACTTGGGTCATTTCATACACTCCTTGCCTCACCAAAACATTTTCTCTTCTCCATTGGTTCCAAAAACCCACGGCTAACCACAAGCACCATAAACATTCCATATCTTTTGATTTCCTTCAAGATCTAAGCATTATAAGTTCATCTCTAGTCGTATCTAAGGTGTTGTGAAGTATTAGTTCTTTGATTTCAAGGGTCTTTCAAGAATTTATAAACTAGGGTTTCAAGATTTGTTGTTTGGTTTTATAGATCTAGTATGTGGCACGAGCTCCGTATAGATTAGCACCGACGGAACTGCAAGAATTGTCTACTCAATTACAAGAACTTTCTGACAAGAGATTTATAAGACCAAGTTCCTCACCCTGAGGAGCCCCAGTCTTTTTTGTCAAAAAGAAAGATGGATCTTTTCGGATGTGTATCGATTACCGGGAGCTGAACAAGTTGACTGTGAAGAACCGATAACCACTTCCGAGAATCGATAACCTGTTTGATCAGTTGCAAGGATCAAAAGTCATACTATAAGATTGTATTTTTATTTTATTAGAACCTGAGATCTGGTTATCATCAACTCAGAGTTCGAGAGGAAGACATTCATAAGACAGCGTTTAGGACACGCTACGGTCACTATGAGTTTCAAGTGATGCCGTTTGGACTGACCAACGCACCGACAATATTCATGGATCTGATGAACCGGGTGTGCAAACCATACTTAGATAAATTCGTAATCGTTTATTGATGACATCTTGATCTACTCCAAGAGAAACGAAAAGCACTCAGAACACCTTAAGTTAATTCTGAAGTTGCTTAAGAAGGAAGAATTGTACGCCAAGTTTTCAAAGTGTGAATTTTGGCTGTCGAAGGTACAATTTCTTGGTCACGTGATTGATAGTGAAGGTATCCACGTAGACCCAGCTAAGATTGAGTCAATCAAGGATTGGGCATCGCCCAAGACTCCGACAGAGATTCGTCAATTTCTAGGTCTTGCTGGCTATTACTGACAATTTATCGAAGGTTTCTCAAAAATTGCCAAGCCTATGACGAAGCTAACTCAGAAGAACGTGAAGTTTGATTGGAGTGAAAAGGCAGAAGCTGCATTTCAACTGTTGAAGCAGAAATTGTGTAGTGCACCGATTTTGGCTTTACCCGAAGGTAGTGAAAACTTCTTGGTTTACTGTGATGCTTCTCGTAAAGGGTTGGGCGCGGTTTTGATGCAAAAGGAGAAAGTTATAGCCTACGCATAACGCCAACTTAAGATTCACGAGAAGAATTACACTACACATAACTTAGAGCTTAGAGCTGTAGTGTTTGCTCTCAAAATGTGAAGACATTATTTGTACGGCACGAAATGCGTTATGTTAACTGATCATAAGAGTTTGAAACATATTCTTGATCAGAAAGAGTTGAACATGAGACAACGTAGATGGTTAGAGCTGTTGAGCGACTACGACTGTGAAATTCGTTATCATCCGGGAAAGGCGAACGTGGTGGCAGATGCCTTGAGCCGAAAGGAACGGAATAAGCCACTACAAGTTCGAGCTTTGGTTTTGACGATTGGTCTGAACCTTCTTGTGCAAATTTTAAACGCTCAGGTTGAGGCGAGAAAGGAAGAGAATTTTAGAACCGAAGATCTGTGTGGTATGATTAAGAAGCTAGAGCAACGTACTGATGGAACATTATGCTTGAATGGGAGAAGTTGGATACCTTGTTGAGGTAACTTAAGGGAGTTGATTATGCATGAATCGCATAAGTCAAAATATTCGATATATCCTTGATCGGACAAGATGTACCAAGATTTAAAGAAACTGTATTGGTGGCCGAATATGAAAGCAGAGATTGCCACCTACGTCAGTAAATGTTTGACGTGTGCCAAAGTCAAGGCCGAATGCCAAAAACCATTCGGTTTGTTGGTTCAACCTGTGATCCCAGTGTGGAAGTGGGAAAACATTACAATGGATTTTGTTACTAAGTTACCAAAGACATCAACTGGTCAAGATAAAATTTGGGTAATTGTTGACCGACTCACAAAGTCTGCTCATTTCTTACCAATGAAGGGAACTGACTCAATGGAAAAGTTGACGAGACAATACTTGAAGGAAGTAGTCTCGAGGCATGGAGTGCCGGTTTTGATTATTTCTGATCGAGACAGTAAATTTACATCTCATTTCTGGCAGTCGCTGAACAAAGCCCTAGGTACTCAATTGGATATGAGTACGGCTTACCATCCACAGACTAATGGTCAAAGTGAAAGAACCATCCAAACCTTGGAAGACATTTCACGTGCTTGTGTGATTTATTTTAGGAAAGGTTGGGATAGACACCTACCTTTGGTGGAGTTTTCTTACAACAATAGTTATCACACTAGTATCAAGGCTGCACCGTTTTAAGCTCTCTACGGCCAAAAATGCCGATCACCTATTTGTTGGGCTGAGGTTGGAGACACTCAGCTCACTGGTCTGGAAATTGTTCATGAAACAACTGAGAAAATCATTCAGATCAAGAAGCGTATTCAAGCTGCACGAGATAGACATAAGAGCTACGCTGATAGGAGGCGTAAGCCATTGGAATTTGATGTTAAAGATAAGGTCGTGTTGAAAGTGTCGCCATGGAAATGGGTGATACGTTTCGGCAAACGGGGAAAGCTGAACCCTCGCTATATTGGACCTTTCAAGATTCTTGCTAAAGTAGGAACACTTACTTATCGACTTGAACTCCCAGAGCAATTAAGCCGAGTTCATAGCACTTTTCATGTTTCTAATTTGAAGACGTGTTTCGTTGACGAACCACTAGCTATTCCGTTGGATGAGATCCAGATTGATGACAAGCTTAATTTCATTGAAGAACCAGTTGAAATTATGAATCGGGAAGTTAAACGGCTAAAGCAAAGTCGCATTCCAATCGTGAAGGTCCGTTGAAATTCGAGACGAGGGCCCGAGTTTACTTGGGAGCATGAAGATCAAATGAAGAAGAAGTACCCTCATCTTTTCGTTAACCCTTAGTCCACGTCTTAAGCTTTGAGGACAAAGCTCTTTTAACGAGAAAGAGGAAAATAGGGTCATGTTCACGTCAATCAATGAGGCAATAAAACTCATGGTAGCCGTTGCTACCAACACGAGTTACGTTGTTGAGAACGATAAAGGCAACGAAGGTTCTAGGGACAACTTTAAGGACAAAGATGCTTGAGATGTGTTCAATATGGTTGTAAAATCAAATGTTGAACTTATGTGTGTTCTAATAATATGCTTTTATTGTGTTTTACTTATGTATTTATTCACCATATCATGCTCAACAAAAGGCGATTAGAATCATCGTATTCGAGATATACTTGTATTAACCCATGTAATCAAGTCTTCAAATGGTAATCTAACCCATATTGGACTTGAACATGTGAATGCGTTCGTTGTTCGGTGTTTGTGTTTGCGTTACCGTGAAGGTGATGCTCTTGATCCATGAATCCCCGCCTTGAAACAAGGGGGAGCATACTTGAAGATATCTACCTTTGACATCTATAAAGATATCTACATTCAAGTCAAAGGTCACTTTGCGTGAAAGCATCATTTTCCTTTATGGGAAGTGCTTTACTTGAGATGCAAAACATATAGCCAGTTTGCATCAAGATGATTAGTGATCATATTAATTAGTGGTTAATCATGGATTAAGTCATAATGCTTAACCGAGTTTGTGTTATTTGAATGGTGATTGTACTTTCCATTTTATCGTTTCCTAACATTAAATGTTTTACAAACTCTCACATCATATTTATTCCACTTTCCACTAAACATTCCCTCAATCATTTTTGTTTGTCCCCAACATTCCAAACAAATGATTAATCCCATTTCCTACACAATCCTTAAACATTCTTTTTCACACAACCCATAAACATTCTATCTCACTTTCTTATAAACATTCCTCAATCATATTTTGTCTCACCCTTTCTTTAGACAATATACCATTCACACTTTCTAACACGTTATAACTTCTTCACCACTTTGATATTAAACCTCTTCTCACTATTCTTACATAAACCTTAAACCACTCTTTCACCACATACAACCTCCTCAAACCCCCAATAAAAACCACCCCCCCCCCCCCCCCCCCCTTTTTTTTTCCCCCTCCCCCCCCCAAAGGGTTATTTTTTTTTTGTTTAAACTTGTATGATGCCAACTTACATTCTCTTACATATATATCTTCTCTTATATTCTTGTCCCTTACAATTCAACATAGGCTCTTATGTATCCCATCAAACTCACTTTACATAATAAGGATTACATGTGTGTATATAATAAATACATATCTTTTTAAACAAGTATATTGAATCTTAAACCTATAGACACAAACTTAGAATTAAACTTAGGCCAACTAAGCTAGTCATCTAACGTGTACATTTAAAGATTATACGAAGTTAAAAGCTAGTTATGTATAAATTGAAAGAAGTATCAAATATAAGTACTTTTTTTTTAAACGCGATTTAATAAAACTCTAGCAAGTAGCTAGATATTTAATAATATTGTTTACTATAACATCAAACAAGAACAATATAAGGGTTCTTAAGCCAATCGTCCCACTTGAACGACGCTTTACATCTGAATTTACACCAATAAAAAGAACTAGAAACTAAATTATCAAATATCAGCGCCTTTTCAGGGATCTTCTTATCAAACAGAAGCTTGTTGCGAAAGTTCCACATATACCACCACAAACCATAGTATACACCCTCAAGAACGCCTTTGAGTTTGGATTGAATCCGAATAGAAACCAACCAAACTCGCCATTCCTCGTAAGAATTCACATCCGAATAGTCGATATTCCACCAAGAAGATATCTTACGCATAATCTGTCTCACTACAACGCATTGAAAGAAAATATGGTTTGTCGATTCCACACCGGCATTACAAATGGGACAAACAATCGAATCAATATCCATTCAATGACGAGAGATATTAAAACGCGTTGGGAGCCGCTTAGATATTTTGACTTATCCAGCTATTCGCTATTCACCTTGAATCTTGGGCACGGATTTAACCCACCTAGTCGGCAAACTAACATCCTGAAACCGATTCCCATCAATCTCCTTTCGAATTGAAGCCACCGAAAAGACCCCATCACTTTCTAACGTCCAAACGTAACGATCTTCGCAAGGCACTAGAGTAGTCATCCGAGAAATCTCAGCCAAAGAGTTAAGTTGCATCTCTTCAATTCCACTTCTCGCTTTTCTTCGAAATGAGTTATCTAAACTTGACGCATTCAATTTCGAACTAACAGTAGCATTCTTATTCAACTCAAGAGCGAACATACGTGGGAACAGCTCTTTAATGACACCGCCTTCATACCATTTGTCGACCCAGAACCGCGTGTTCTCCCCATTCCCCAGCTTCAATCGGATGTAATCTGCAACATTAATACCCCGACCTTGTAACACCCTTACCTTTCCGTGAACTAATCGAATGTCCAGCGAGGTTTGAACTCCACCAAAACATTCCTTGTTCAAATTTCCCGTCCTCCCATAAATAGCCTTAATCTACTTTAGCATCCCATAAGGAACATTTCAGAAATAGAACCGCGCTAAACCCCACTTGAGCCATGAGACCTCTATTAAGGGCAAACAAGCTTGAACCCCTAAACCCCCTTTATCTTCGGAGTTAAGACCTATGTTTCCACTTTACCTAAAGAAGCCTGTTACTCTTCGGATCCTGGCCATTAAAAGAACCAAACTACATAGATTCAAGAGATTTAAGAATAAACGAGGGAACCTTAAAAATGACAAATGGAAGATTGGCATAGATCCTTCCACGGACTTAAGAAGAGTGAGTCTGCCTCCGTAATTAAAAGAGTTTCCATCTTCCATCTAGAAAGACGAGATATCACCTGTCGCACCACTTCTTGTCCAAGCTTGGCCCTACCTTGACATATTTCCCCAACCATTCGACCCAAATAAGTTCAGAATTGTGAGTCTTAAGACAAGACAACCCAATGTTTTAGAAGCCGCGTTTTTGTAAACCATTCCAACTTCAACGTCAACACCCATAATCTTACTCTTACACATGTTAATACGAAACCAGAAGCCCGGAAAAAAACAATCCAAAATCTTCCCTCGAACACTAACTAAATCGATATTGAGCTCACTCCATGGCCTGGGTGCACCATGGGGGGAAGATTGCATCCCTCACACTCTCAAACCACAGCTGGCGGGAGTGGGCGTGGCGGCGAGTAAGGCCACACGTACCATCCACCACTCTGATCGCCCCACACAGATCACATACTCTACATACCTCCCTCACACACACCACCCCAAACTCCCAACTCTCAACACCACAACACCCCCGAAACACCAACACCCACACCCACAACACATCGCGCCCACCGACTACCCTGCACAGCCATATAACCACCCGCATAACAACATCCTAACAACTCACCAACAACTCCTCACACCCCACACAACTAAAACCGCACCACACCCACACGTCTAACAACACTCCCCAAGCCCATGAATAAAAAAGGAGGCACATATATGCGAGATCACCTTTTAAAGACCTCTAAAAAATTAAAACTTCCCACTCATACCCATTAACAACCACCTACAAAAAACAATTAAAACCTCACACAAAGCCTCCCCACAAACGTAGCCATCGACCATTATAATACTACAAGTAATCAATTCTATCCACTTACACCCTGAAACCACTAAAATCGACTCACATCTACACGATCAAATAAAAACCACTACCAGTGTATCCAAGTCCTCCATCTTTCACCGAAACCAAATTTATTTAACACATCATCCACGAAATCCCAACGGACCGAATCAAAAGCTTTCTCGAAATCAACTTTGAAAATAAGAGCGTGTTTTTTCTTCCTACGACACCATTGAAGAACCTCATCAAGAATAAATGGACCGTCTAGGATTTGTCTGTCCGCCACAAAAGCTGATTGAACCTCATTGACAAGATCACCAAGCACACCAACTAATCGGTTCGCCAAGATTTTAGCAATAATCTTGTATAAGCTCCTGATCAAACTTATAAGACAAAAATCCTTAACCATGTTGACATCAAGGATTTTAGGAATCAAAGCAATAAAGTTCGAGTTACATCCATTCGGAATTTCACCATACATGAAGAAATAGTCAACAGCCTCGAACACGTCCTTCTCAATCACAGGCCAAAAATGACGGTAAAAGCTAAATGAAAAACCATCCGGACCCGGAGACTTATCAACGCCGCAATCCCACACAGCCCTTTTAACCTCCTCTTTAGAAATCCTGCGTTCCATATCCTCTTTCTGATCAATCGATAAGGAGACAGGAAAAGGGGTATCAATACACGCTCGATTCACTGATGGTTTATCGAACCTACCCTGAAAATGTTCAAAGAATTCACGCTTCACCTGAACTGGGTCATCGACCCACGTCCCATTCACCATAATACCCCGAATATTAGATTGATTGCGCTTCTTGTTTAGCATACCATGAAAAAACTTCACATTTTCATCTCCCTCGATTGCCCATTTAATCTTGGCTTTTTGAGCAATTTTCGAAGCTTGAATATTAAGTACCTGATGAATCTGTATGCGAGAATCTCCGAACGTTTATGGACACCTCATTCGAGCAATCTCCCTTATCAATAACCTCATCACAAGACCGCAACTCCTCTTTAAGGAAATAGATCTCACCTCGCGAATTCGACCTATGAATAGAGAGCCAGCTCCGAATACGGTCTTTAAGAAATTTAAGTTTACCCATGAAGTTTCGGATGGCATTTTTCTTGTTAACAGGAGCCACGTTCCAAGAATCCCTAACCAACTTGTCAAAACCATCAACTTCCAGCCAGTAACGATAGAATCGAAAAGGAATAGGACCGTAATCATACCTGACTTCACGTAATAAAATAGGACGATGGTCTGAAATAAACCACTCCAAGGTAATAGCAGTGATATTAGGACACATGCTCAACAAATTTTCAGAAACAAAAAATCGATCCAATTTACTCATTTTAGAAGCAGATTTGAGACACCAGGTTAAAAGCACTTCACCTAAAAGGACTCATCAAAGACCCTCTTTTTATATGAATGAATTGAAATCTTCAGCGACGTGAGCAATAAAATTCGAACCATATAGTCTATTTATACTCACCTCATTAAAGTCGCCCAGTCAAAACAAGTTTAACCACCCATTGATTCGACACATGAGGCCAAATAAACCCATAACATAACAACGCTTTTCTTTAGCCTCTTGAGGCGCATACAACCACTATCATAAGATCAATCCTGAATTCAACTACCCTTCTCGAACACATGACAAATAGTCCGATCTCGTAAAGCTACTCCTCCGAAAAGAATTAGGATCCCAAATGCACAAGATCCCTCCCGAGTTACCAACGGAATCACTATGCACATAATCAAAATTAGAATTACCTCAGCAAGACCTCACACTACTTAGATCAATAGACCGCCCATCTCAGTTTCTTGAAGAACCCACAAAATTTACTTATTTTTAACACACGAACTCCTTACCTAATCATTTTTGGCCTATTGCGAAGGCCTTGAACGTTCAAAGACTAAAATTCATCGAATAACCCTAATTCTCTCTTGGGATTCAATGATCTCAGTGATATCCTTGATGCACCCATCCATGTTATAACCCATAGTTTGGCCCACCTTCACAACTTCCTCCATAAGATTTAAAATAAAACCCCCTGTTCGCGGCAGAACAGAGTACTTAGAGTGACCCGAACGCTTTGATTCAGAATTTTTGTTTACCGACTCAGAATTATCCTTACCATCGTCAAGGTTAACAAACGAATTATCATCTCTCTCATTTTCTCTGTAGTCCTTCATGTCAAGATTAACATTATTACCTTCATTCAAACCCTCCTCCGGAGTGAAACCCGTCGGATGAGACAAACTATGATCTTCTTCAGTAAACTTCGGGCCAAGTTCGATCTTTTCTTTGTGTCAATAAAAAGGTATAAACCAAAAGGAATTCATTCAGTGTTTTTTGTCCTTCGATCCATCATTTATCAAACAGTGTTTCAAGTACCTCCCTCTACGTCACTCTCATCAATGTCCAATTAGTTTGCCTCGAATCAATAATTCTGCCATCAATTGTTATCCCCACTGATAAATTCCGACCTTCCTCACCTCGCTTTTCGAAAAATTCAGGGAGTCCACCCTAGATACTTCACTTGCGCGCACCCAATAAACCTTACCCGAAAAACAATTTTGAAGCTCCCCGTGAATGTGCTACACAAACCTTGTGAAGAGAAATGGTCAAAATCTTTTGGAATGAAGAATCACCTCATCAATAATCAACAACATCCAATAACTCACCCCAATAAGCATGCAATACGTTTGTTGAGAATTACGGACCGACCAAATTTAAACCGGAACACCGTCCCAATTCCACCCAAACTAATCTACCTTCAAGGAACCAAACTCGGCGTAAGCTTTGTTTAATGACCGAAAAACCAAGAGCCGCAACCAACATTTACCCCTAAAATGAATCTTTACCTTTCGCAAAGTCTCGAATTCGAGTATACCCGAAAAGTTCTCCCAAAATAGCCAATCTTAACCACATCAAAACCCTCATACAAATCACCTTTATTTTAGATTGACTAAAATAGGCCATAATTCTTTTGACTCGTGCCCATCAACGACAAGTGAGATCCTTCCGCATTCAAACAATCATCGTTACAAGGACAAATCACAGAAGAGATTCTTGATACTATTGGCATTCGGCTAGTCTTCACCCCACAACCATGACACAAATGATTAACAATAACATGTATTTTCACATTCTTATAGACCCAACAAACTTCCTTTTATTCGATTATCATACTTGAGTTCTTACCATGTTAACACTTCCTTCATATACTCTCTTTTGAATCTTGCAACATTAGCATGGAATTTCGATCGACCCACCCAAATCGTACATAAGTTATTTACCAATCTCTCCACATTAAAGACATTGATAAATCGAACAAATCCAAAACGCTTACCATCTTTTGTCCTCTTTGTTGGAATAAACGAATCGACCACGTGACCATATTATTACAGAGTGGAATAGACCTTTGCAGAGAAGGAGTCCGGGAAATTTTAACAAAAATCAAAGTCGAAAATCTTTGACACATCATATTCTTTGAACGAAAGCTACCCATATTTGGGATTAGAAGGGAGAGATCATTAATCGAAATAAACTATGGTATAATAGGAGGCAGGGATAAATCGGGAAACGAAAATGGAATCGATTTGAAGAGGACAAACAAACTAATTACAAAAACCCAAGATGAGAAACCCGCCTAACACGCTCGATATGAGATTAATCAATCAATGATTAATCCCAATTTCAGAGGTTATAACATGATTCAAACAAAAGGGAAGAAGAAATTTAGATCGTTTACTTTTGCGGTTTTTTGGGATAATCAATCAATATGAGATCAATCAATCAATCAATCCCAATTTCAATGATGGTCAAATGGCATAAAAAAGGGAGATCTATTAATATGTGTCAAGATCTATTGAATCGAATCAAACAATTTTGTGAAATAAATTGGTAGGTTTGGATGGTGTTAGTGATTTAGATAAAATAAAATATGATGAAGAAAAAAGAAGAATATTGATTTAGATCGTATATATGAAGATTGATCCCTAGAGCCAAAGATGCATTTAGAACTCTGTTACATAGACCAAGTGAGCTATTTTGCTTACGCAAAACAATAAACGTGCAAAACAATAAACGCGGCTTTTAAACTTGGGTGTCTTGTCCTTAAGACTCCATTCACTTATTTGGGTACGAAAGTTAGGGGAAATATGTCAAGGAAGCAAGCTTGGAAA